>JAULBW010065299.1:0-46661 GCA_032358265.1 Vaucheria bursata
GTACACGAATCAACATTTTATGACAAATAATCACGGTTCAATAGCGAATCGCACGGCAACATATTAGATCCTGACAATTTCCTTCACTTCACTCTTTCCATCTATGTTGTTTGTGTGAGAAACATGAGATGCAACAAAGCACAAGAAACTGTGACAGATATGTGTATATTTATCATGCACTGGTTGTGTTGATTGAAGTGAACTAACTTTATCAAGACAACAAAATATACAATCCTACTGGCATCTGTGCAGCCAATTCACTTGGAATGTTATGAATAAAAACTAACTGCAGTTATAAAACTAGAAATAATCTCTAAGGGATTTAATTCCTAACAGTTTGGATACCATCACTGTGGCATGAGATCTCTGTCTTATAGACATGCAGTCCTTGTTGATTCTTTTCCATTGCATTTATAATTAATGTATTTTCCTGTTATTTCCTTCTTTCTTCTTTCTTTACTTTACCTTGTACTGTGACTCACATTGCACTGTATTGTATGTCTTTTATCTTACTCTTTTCCATCACAAATTCAGCAAATTTTATGTTTTCAGGACCAACATGCACATGTCAACTTGATAGATTGACACTAGTCTGACAGAAATTGCAGCAATGTACTCAATTCATTTGAGTCTATGGACCATTTTTTCATAAATTTGAATCTTAATATATATCACTCATGAGTTTTAAATGGACTTAGCAGAGTCAAATCTATAGTTATTATGGTCATAATTGTGTAAAATATTTGAACTCTTTGTATAATTTTTTACAGTTTAAACTTTTATAACATTTATGAAAGATTAAATAATTACTTTGCACCATAAATAAATATTGATTTGTCCTTTCATTGGAATGACTGAACAGTAAAATTATATATTCATAAATAATAACTCTGCAAGTATCACATTGGCAATTTTTTTTTCATTGTATCAAGTATTTTCATTACCTTTTTTGTAATAACCAAAATTGCTTGACCTGCGTAAAATTGATATGAAACTGCTAAGCTGAAATCTGTGATGGCATCAGCAAGTTGATTAATGAGATATTACTATTCTCATAGCTTTTTAGAGAGCAATTGCCAAAACAGTATTACAACCAAGAATTTCAATAATTTCCATGAAATACTTCAATGAGGTGCTTGCAGAAGAGTTTGGCACCTTCAAAAAATTTAATTCAGAAGCTACTGAACTTTATAAATTTTTATTCGTGTAGAAAAAATTTGTTTGCCAATGCATACAATAAATAAGTGTACATTTTATGTTATGAATTATATTAATACGTGCAGATAGTTTTCTTTTTTTAAGAGGGCATAATAGAAATAATTTGTACCTTATTGCTCAATATCTAATGTAGTAAGACTTCAGAAAGATTTGAGTTGGCCAGATTGTTGGGTATATTTTTACAGTTTTTATCTTTGACCTGTAATAACTGGTGCAAGAAATCAGCACTATGCAGTAAAAGTTTTTATGTTTCTTGTTACTTCAGAAAATTTTTCATGTTCTTGAACATTATTTTCTATGAGAGAAATTAAGTCAAATTGACTGTCCAGCGTATTGCACAATATACACCTTCAAGAGCAGAAAATTGTACAATCTACCAAGGATGACAAAAAGAATGAGTGCAGGTGCAGCAAGTCATGTCTAAGCAACTCCAGGTCTGTTCACATGAGGATGAAAGCTGGAAGTCTCCATAAGATTTATAATTCCAAGCAGTAGTGTTGTTAACAAAATACTTTATGGTGGAGCTATTGTATTAATGCAATGAAACCTTGCAGTGGAGATGTGGAAAGGTAACAAAATTTCCGAAATTTAAATATCTATAGCATATTTTGCCTTTTTCTTATTTTCACAAATAATTCTTTTAAGAACATTTTGTGTGCTTGAATTGATATGTTCATATATAGCACGTTAGCTTACTTATCGAAAATCGAACGTTGCATCTTGACACATTTCCGTCACATTTGCATTATGTCACTAATGAAAAATAATTTTTGACATGATTCTATCAAGCCCTATAAAGTTTTCAAGGCTGTTAATTGCTCTCAACTTCTTGTTTATTCTGACTTTATGCAGAGTTGTCCAAAGCGTATCTTACTATGAATGCCTTGGTGTGTTAATTTTGATGTTGACCGTACGAGAAACTTAATTTCAATGATTTGAAATGGGTACATTCGTCATTCGTCAATTTTGTTAGGTGTTCCAAAGACTACTGATGAGAGAGAGCTATCTCGTGCCTATAGGAAGCTAGCTTTAAAATATCACCCTGATAAGAATCCTCCAGAGGAGAAAGCTAATGCCGAAAAAAAGGTGCACTAAAATCTGAACGAAATTTGAAAAAATTTCACACAGAATTAATATGTCTGCAGTAAAATTTAGTCAAACCATTATGTCGTCTATCAGGAGGTTACAATTAGTATTCAATTGTGTCTTTCATGATTGGTCTGTCTGACATTGATATATAGATGACATTTATTCTGACTATCATCTTTCCAAATTTTATGCGCCTAATTACTATTACTATTACCTATTCAGATGTAACATTTTTCTATTAAATTAGTTGATATTCCTCCATATATATATGTATTTAAATCTAGTATATGTGGTAATGTTAGAGTGTAAACGTTATTTTTTGAGATATTGAGTATTTATTTGGAATATAATCATAGATTTCAAAAGAAAAGTACTGGTATTGTTCATGTGCCTAATATTCCGATAGTTCCAATAAATGGGAAATAAAGCGCATTATCGAGAATGCCATTCTGGAAATTTTCACATTTCACAACTTAAATACATTCTATTTACCTTCCAAAATATTTATTTGTACATTAAAATACTCCAAGTTGGCTGCGTGCAGAATAAATCTTTGTTATTAGTGTAAAAAATTTCTTATTGCGAAGGGCAAGAAAAGTCATTTCAATTGAGTCATTATTGGCTGGACAGCATTGATAATCAAGAGAGGCTATTAAATAACATTTGATTGATTTAGAGAGGTTTACGCTATAGGAATTTAAGCACTGTATGTAAAAAACATCAGTACTTGATTAATTTTTATCCCTTAAGTAATTATTTTCGGTATGTACGCAGTTTAAAGAAATCAGTGAAGCATACGCAGTATTGAGCAATCCCGAAAAACGAAAACTGTACGATTTGTATGGAAAAGAAGGGGTGAATGCCCAGCAAAGTCCCACCGGGGGAGTCCCTCGGGGATTTCCAGGGAGTACCCAAACCGAAACTTTTTCATTCAGCACAGGTGATGGAGGACAATTTTCATTTGACGACGCTCAGAAAATGTTTGAATCAATGTTTGGTAACGAGGAAATGAGTTTTGATGGTTTTTCAATGGCAGATTCATTTGGATCCTCATTTGGTATGTATTTATATATTTTTGTTTGATAATAGATAAAATTTATGCTATACTAGTAAAGAACAGTAATTCTTTTGGTTTGATTCTTTTTTCAAGGTAAAAACGTATCTTATTGGATTTAAATTATTCTATTCTATTACTCGGATTGGTTTGAATTCTCGTTTGTTAAGAGCTAATTTGTTGTTTATTGTGAAAATACTATTGACTTTTGGAAAAAATAGTTCATTTCTAAGACTTTTGAAAAGTAAATGTGCCTATGGCTGCAATACTGGTAATTATTGAGAATTTTTCGTATTTATTGAAATTATAAGTGAATTGAATTTTATATTTTCCGTACTTGAAAGCGAATTAAGTCGCCAAAGGTGATTCTTTGGTTCGATTTTTATTTTGAAATACTGTGATAAATTCATATTTTTTATAGTAAAGAGTAACATAACTCATCAAATGTTACAAATTCTTAACTTACACTCGATTATAAATGCATAAATTGGTGACTAATCTTATGCAATCATGCATAAAAATGACCTAAGCCGATCAAAATGTAAAATTTTGTTCTTTTTTATGCTAAATATCTATTCATTTGCTAGAATATGAAATAGAACACAATAGTGGCTAAAGGATAGAATGTAACAAAGCAAAATATTATTTATAATTATCCTGAAGTTAAAGTATGGACTTCATGCAAGTTGAAGTTTATAACTTGAACTTAAATCAGCGGATTCGAATATAGTTCACATGACAGTTCAGTGTAAATGACCCAGAAAATAATATACAAACAGGTACAGTTGAATATAAACTTAATAGCTCTTTTTTGTCCATGACATACCATATATCAGGTACGCGGAGTAAATCAGGATTTAATAAAAGAAGTAATTCTAAAGGTAGTAGTCAATATTTTGGACAGAAACCTACTGTTTCAGAACATTTTGTGGAATGCTCATTGGAAGAACTGTTTTCTGGGTGCAAAAAACGCTTGAAAGTGACAGACCAGACTAGGGATGAACGTACTGGAGAACAAAAAATGGCGAGTGCCGAATATGTGCTAGACATACAACCAGGTGGGTTTTTTATGTTGCTTGTGAAAACACACCACTAATCGGAACCGTGCTATTCAGTATGTATTCCAATTTGAAGATAGTAACTGACTCTTAGGAAAAAACTGAGTAAATTGAACATCTACCTTTGTTACATGAAATTTTGTCCACTTAAATCCACGTTTATTTGAATAATACGTTAGGTTAAATTTTGTATTCAATTGGTTATTGTAATTACAAGCAAACCAAAAAAAATCAGTTATATACATATGACTTATTGCAGTAGTTTTCTAATAGAATAACTTTTTTATATTTCTGATTAAATTACTTATTTTGCTATATTTACATTAATATAATTTATTGCAACACATTAAAAACAATGTTTTTTCCTATCCTTGATATTTTCTATACCTATGCATTATGCAATTTTTTTCAATATTTTCATATTGTGATTCGTAAGAGTAATTTTATTCCAATTTAAAGTACTAGGTAATGATCCAAAAAACTGATGATAGACATAAATTTGTTGATTTTTTAGAGTATCGAAATAAAATATGACAGTATATTATTCTCTCAAGATTCATTGGTGATTTTTAAGTTCTGCTGCAGTCAAAAAGGCACAAATATGAAGGCCAAAGACAATGTACTTCAAAGTGCTCATATGATTGTAATCTTTACCCGTAAATTTACAAATTCGTATCAATTATTTTACTCAAAAACATTTCCATTTTTAAGATTTTTTTTTGGAATTTTATGTGATAAAATTTTTCTACTCGCACATATTGCAAAAAATTCATTGTTTTCTTTCAAAACATAAAAATGCATTTGTGGGATAATATTGCAACCACTATATTTTAAGCATATGAATTCTTCCCTTGAAAGTAGCCCTTAGGTGTTATATTTGAACTACATTGAATTTTACAGTTCTTGAATTTGATAAATAAATTCAAGAGTAGTTATATTCAGATACAACATTTAGGGTTATGAAAACAGTGCACATCGGATATAATTGATTTGCCTTGAATGAAAGTTTAAATACATGAATATATGAAAAAAAATCATCCAGTGCTGAGTTCAGCTTCGGATTTTCTGATACTACGAATTTATATCGAAGTTTACTGTAAATCCACTGCAGTTCTTTTGTTGCAGTAGAGCAACATACTCTATAAAAGTTATAGTATTTAATTCGTATATAACTAGTAGAGGGTAATAATTGAATTCAATTTCTATTGGGGGTACTATTTGTATGCCGCCTGGAGTTGTATTCGGTGGAAGATTGTTTGTATTCAATTATTGTTCCTTATAACTAATTGGCAAAACCTACTTTAAAAAAAGGATTGCCATTAAAAGGTTATTTTAACTTTAAATTAAATGATATAGAAGGCACAGCAATTCATGACACCTTTGGTTCAAATTCAGTTATATATTACCTACATAATGCTAGGTGGTATAAAGTTCAACTTGGCTTTAGAGCAAGCCTCATCGTCAATTGCAGTAATTGATAATGTAGGTTTAGATCTAAATTACACTTCGTCATTATCACATTCATAGATTGATTCTGTGATAAATGAACTAAATAGTGAAGATGAATAAGAGAAACTAGAAACGCCAATTGATGTTCATGCTTGCAGTAGTATTGCCAAAACATCCTCTCCTCTGAAAGACTGTAATAGTAAGGAAGAAAAGGATAAAGGAACCAATCTTATGCTATGTTTTATTTAAAGCTAAATAGAATTGACCCCCCAGGGAAGTAGTTTACAGCCACCGCCACTAGAGCTATACCAAAATATTTTTAATTTTGGTCTAGCTAATGCGTCAGATTCAAGTGGTGCAAAAAGGAGAGGCAATGGAATCAGCAGAGAATGACATGCTAATTGTTAAACTGTTGTTACGACGGTAATAACAAAGGTTACCATCATTATGTTACATGTCATTTTTATACTAGGTTGGAAATCTGGGACCCGTGTAAATTTCCCACCCAGAAAAGGAATTCGGCCAGTATCGTTTGTTATTCGAGAAAAAAAGCATAAATACTTACGTCGAGATAATAACGATCTCATTTACGAATGCAGCATATCAAGCGATCAGGTCCAGAAAAATTTGATTATAAAGATTCCTCTGCTGTCGCAAAAAGAAGTTGGTGAAGTAAGTTTAAGACCCAGGGAAGTTCGGGCTGGGTTAGTCAAATCTGTAAAAGGACTGGGTATGCCAATAAAGGGAGGTCCTAAAAGAGGCCAGTTGAAAGTTATATTTTCAATACATCCGCACAATAAAAAATCAAATAGGTAGATTAAAGCTACATGAATATTTTATTAACATAATACAATCACCATAATGATTTTCTAAAGGGAAAATTGTACAGCAATTTTGTAACTTGATTTGTAATTTGATTGAGGGACATATGCATATGTATCACAAAATATTGCGGTTCAAAAATATTTTTATATTGCTAAATGTAAAATATTTGGCTAATTATGCGCAGCAAGAAAATCATTTAAATTCTTCTAAATTTTCTGTATTGAGTTATTGGAAATATTAAGGTGCCTGACAGCATCATAACCAACCTATGTAACTTTAATGTCTACTAAAAACATGCGATAAATATTACTAAGCAAATTAATTGTTCTATTCTCGTTAAAATGTGACAAAAAGAAGGTTTATGGCCATGTAAGTTGAAGATATTTATATGTTGTTTGGTTCAATGGAAGTACTGAACCAAAAACTTATATTTAAAAGTCTCCATTAAGTTCAAAATCATCATTTAAAAAAATTGCAATACGGGTTTGGTGACAGTTCGAGTCAGCTTAAACTAAACTAGGCTGAATTTGGGAGGTAGTAAGTCAAAAGGCCTAACCCTACTATTGATTATCATAAGAGAAAGGGTTCTTTTTAGTATCAAGTGGTGCATATACTGAAGGGATGAAATAAATTTTACGACGGGCGAGCAAAATTTAATTACGTGAGGGACATTATTTTATGGACTAAAAATCCACCCTCCTTCAAGTTGCAATTCAAACAAGTATCAGTAACAGTAAAAACCCGCCCTCAAATAATTGCAATCCAAGGTTATAACAGCAATAGAGAGTGTCCCTGTGGTCCAGAGGGAAGGTATTGAAGCATCTCATCATAGGGGTATTGAGTTAAAATTGTACCACAAAAAGCATGTTCATACAGTCTGCAACGATGCAAAACTATTGTGATGAGCATAAATTTTTTTCAAATTTCGGGCAACAAATTTCGGAGAAGCAGCTGTAGATCATGATTATTACATCCTTATATATTGCAATTGCATGTTTGTTCACACATTTGCCTCTGTTTTACTTGACATATGTATATTTTAAAGAGATGTCTTAAATATGTTTCTTGCTGCTATGAATGTAATACTTCAGGATACAAAAACTGTAAATTAAAAAATCAGTGTAAATCTGTGAACATGGATAAAAGTTTTTGTAATTTATATCTTTATTACAGATAAAGCTCTGCCCTACATTCTCTTTATAAAAAGCATCTGAAAAAGAAACTTCTCTAAATAAGAGTATCCAAAATTGCAAATACTAAATCATACTTTTCTGTACTTGGGACCTTAAACAAATACCTTCCAAATTTTCCAGTACTGCTGTACCACTGAAGTTGGTTAAGGCAACTTAAATCATCTGAAAAACTATTGTTCCAAAGGATAGAAATTACGTTCTGAATAGAAATAATTAAATGAAAAAGACATTGTCCAAAAACTAGTATCAATAGAATTTTTGTAGCCATTGATCTTCTTTAACAAGGAATTGAATACAAATTCAAATGCAGAAATTTTGAAAGCCAAAGGTATGGCATTTGTTAGGAATCAACTCCCTTAGGGATTAATACTGTTTCTATAGCTGCAGTTAGTGCTTACTTATGATGTTCCAAGTAAATTGGTTACACAGATTCTAGTAGGATTTTATATTTTGTTGTATTGATGAAGTTAGCTCACTTCTGTCAACACAATTGGTGCATGATAAATACACATATTTCTGTCACAGTTTCTTGTGCTTAGTTGTGTTGCATGTTTCTAACAGCATTATCCAATTTTGCACTGCAATGCATAATACATATTTTTCACCATATTCATTGAAGTATGTAACTTTGAACAAGTTTTACTTTTAGATTTTCTACACTTTTTAGTGAATCAGTCCATTATGAAAATTTTTTGATACCCATCATACAATGCTTTTTGCACAAGAATCAAACAGTGGGATATCTAATCAGGTGCAGTGAACTTTAAATACATCATAATTGCCTTATTCTAAAACAGGCTAGTATTGCATAAATATTTCATGTAACGTTCAAAACTGGTAAAGTCCATTTAGAACATGAGATAAGTTTTTCAAAAGTTATAAGGTAATCAATTACCCACATGCAGAAAAGATTATCTTTTGCTAATAAATATATATAGCATGCTATTAATATTTTTTCATGATATGAATGTTGTAAAGAGTAACAAATATTAATTTTAAACAATAGTTCAGTCTGTTAGGTGTAACAAAAAATTTAGTTATAAACTAGAAAAGTGTTTAAAATTACTAAGCTAAAGGCACATAATTTGGAATGAAAAGTATAAAAATTACAAAGAGTGCAGTATTAAAATTTTCATTACATATTTAATCAGTAAAAGATAGAAATTGTTTCTGCATAAAGTCCTTAAAGATACACACGTACAGAATAAAACTTTGTTTTTGCCATATTATAACTAAGACCTTTACAGATGTTGAAAAAGATTCACATACTTGCTTCTTTAGATCTGTCGTTTTTATTGCTGTCCATAGTTCAATCAATTGTCTCTGTTCAAGTTGCCCCTTTTTATCTTCCTGTCAATTGTTTCTTGTATGAATGTCAAGTACATTTTATGTTTTCAAATATATTAAAACTTATGCATAGTTCTTTTTGTTTGAAAGGATACAATAGAAACAATGCATACTTTGTTATCCAGTATCTAATAAAGAGAGACTTCAAGAAGATTAGAATTGGCCAAATAGTTAAGCACTTTTGCAATTTTCATCTTTGAGCTGCAACTATTAAAGCAAGAAATCAGCATAGTACACAGTATTCTTTGCCATCAAAAATTTTCAAAACCAAGTGCTTGCATCTAATTTGCCAGCATCATTGATTTATTCATAATGCCAAGGATTTTTAATGCCAAATATACTTCCAATGCCACAGTATACATTTCAATGTTTTTTGTAATGTCTTCTGGTATAATTACTTTGTCTCAAACATTTTCCTTGATAAACCAAATAAGTAGAACTAACAGTCTAGCATGCTACATAACTGCTGTTTTGGGAGCAGAAACTGGCACAATCTAACAGATTACAAAAAAAGGATCAGTGCAGGTGTGGCAAATCCTGTCTAGGTGTAATCTAGATTGGACTGCACAAGGACAAATGCTTAGAATCTCCAAATGATTTATGATTCCGAGTGTCAGGAATTAACCCGTAATACGGTTAATCCCTTATCTTTGTAGTTGCAGATATTCTGACAATTTGAAATATGTTCTCAAAAAGAGAACATTCTTTTTGAGAACATGATGCTTCAGTTTCTAGTTTAGTGTTGCATTTGAGAAGTGATCTCACTTCTCGCAACACAGGTTAAGAATAATATACCTGTTCCAGGCTGTTACTGTCTTGTGTTGTTGTGTCCTCATATCTAGCCTCTGCATCTTGACACTGAGCAATAAAGTTTTGTTAACAACAGAACTTCAAAATGATGCTTTGTAACAAATGCAGTGAATATTGCAGTGAAGATACAGAAATATGAAAAATTCCAAAACTCACTTATGAGTATCCTTGTTCTTCAACGTTTTGTCTGCACCCAAGAGAAGAGCCTAGTTTACCAGTTTTTGTGCATTTCAATTAAAATGCAGCGTATATTAATATTGTGTCCTTATCAAAATGAGTCACTATTTTTTCCTGTATTTTACATCAGCACCAGATGATTACAAAAACGATAATTTTAGCATACAAAGCAAGTTCATCTATGCTCGTGATGCAACATCTTCACTTAGATTTTGAACTTCCCTGTCCATGAGGTGGTTTGATGTTGGTCTCTGTACTGCATCTTGTAGTCACATACTGTACAAACAATGATAGAAATGGAAGAGCACGGTAATGGACGACCATCTTTCCAGTCTCACAGGTAAACATTTTTGATGATCCTCACAAAATGTTTCATATTTCAAAGTGTGACAAAATAATTAAACATTTGGTAATGCATTCATTGCAAACAAGTTTTACATAATCCAAGAAATTTCTTCATGGAAATCAATCACTTATGTAAATTGCTTGCGAGCAGAAGAGCAAATTAGTGAAATTTTGGAATGAGAAAATGATTGAAAGTATTTATATATAATATTTAATGCCTTTTATTACAGCAAAAATAGGTTTAATTGAATGTATCTGGAGACAACATCTTTCGCATTCATGGAGGATATCTTTTTGGAGTGCAACATGGATATGGATGCTACACCTTTTTCCATGTGGCACTAATTCTATTATTTTTTTGTTGTCGAAAACATATTTTATATAATTTAATGCTACATTTAAAAATTGAGAGCTTTCACAATTAAAATATCATCCAAGTAAATTTTTAATATCTTGAACTAGTATAAATCTTATATTTTTCAGTTTAGAAATGCAGTTTAAAAATCATCCCAACGTTAATATACTGTTATTTATGAAGCTAATTAATTCATACTGGCATTATCGAAAATGACGAAAACTAGGCACTTTTTATAGAAAGGAGGTTGTTCTAATTTCTCATATTTAATTATAAACATAAATTATATTCAAAGATATTGCACTTGTAAGCTATTTGATATTGATTTCATTATAAAGCTAAAATTTGTATTTAGAATTCTTATCACCGTTGATAACCCGAACAAGGTCGATCGTATCTAGTTCAGCATAGTTATCCCCTGTCTTTTTCAAGCTGTTTTCAGTTCCATTTACAACCGATTCTCGATACACTGGCCAAGTTGGCTTTATATCCTCTTTTGTCCATTGAGTATGCCTCCATGTTCTATACTTATCCCATTCCTTACTCATCATAGGCCTGGAAAATATCTCCTTAACCTCTTTGCATACCCCAGTAATACTTCCAAAACAGGGTCCCAGTATATTGTTCAAGGAGTAGACAGGCCTCCTCCCTGAGAATAGCTCCTCCCAAACTTGGCTAGAAATGTACGTTAAAAATACGAGCACTGGGGACCACAACCCCTCATTTAGGGGTATCGGCAGAGCCAATACGCCCACACTAGCCATCCCATTTCTCTGAGGTTTGTGCAAAAATTGAGGTGCAGTACTAAATTTGAATTGCGAAGTTGAACCCGCATCTTCCCGGGCTCTCAAAGGCTCCCTGGTTATTCGCTTTGGAGGGGTGTTTTTCACTAATAGGGCCGCACCTGGACCTCTTTGAAAAGCCTCTATTCTCTTATTTGAGCCATAGTTGAATCCTGCTGCAGCTGCTAAGAGTTTGGGGGTGCCGCCTTCTGTGCGAGAGTATAAATGCTGTACACGGCGTAAGGTGAGGGCTATTGCTTGAGGGGGTATGTACCTACCTAGTAGGGTATCGACAAAATGATCAAACATCCAAGTTGAATATTGGCAATTCAAATCGAATCGAATCAATTCAAGTAATCAAGAATCAAACAGAATGTTTGATTTAGCATAGAAGCTATCGTAACCACAAGAAGTAAATCAGAGCTTTTCTACCTCAACCGGAATTATGTCACAAGTGAAAGGTGACGCTAAATTTTGCGTGAATTATTTGAAGAGAATAGTTTTAGTATATATATTTATAACTGTGATCTTTCGTTTGAGATATAATTCCGGGAACAGCATGGATATCTTCTACATCAACTACAATGTAAAGTTCATCGACATGATTCGATTCAAGATTCAAAATGCTATTATCACCATTATAAAAACAATTTCAAATATTACCCCCCACAAAAATAAACAAGTGCTACATTCGATGCTTTAGTACAGAGACAACAATTATAAAAATTCTTGTAGTAATGAGACTGAATACTATTCCTCACTCCTATAATTAGATCGTACATTTATGAATGACGGTTAAAATTGCTTTGTTCGATCAAATCATTGAATCAAGTTAGATCGAAATTCAGTGAATCAAGTCATCGAGAAATATACAACTCACATGTGAGCATCTTTTCCATCGACCAAAATGACTACATTCAATCATTAATGTAATACAAATTAAGCATCTGATAGAGTTAAGCAGTATAAAATTCTACCTATAGTTGAAAATCTTCTAATATTTCTGGCAAAGAGCTCTGATAAGGGCACTTCTGGAAGTTCGTACCCCCACCTGAGAAAATGAACTGGCCGGTTTGTGTCTTCTGCACATTTTAATGCGTCAATATAATCCTTGCTTTTAGCATTTGTGTTTCCCCATGCAACAGGACCAGGGTGACTAAACCACGAAATTTTTTAAAACTATGCATTAATCATTCAAATATTACTAACCATAGCGTATTTTTTCTGTAAAGATAATGGAACAAATAACAGAAAAAAACTGATCTACAAATCAAATAACATAAATTTTATAATGAGGTTAAAAATAAATTTAAAATCTAATGTTATGATATACTATTTCATTTCAAACTGAAAATCCTAATGTTTAAATGAATCTTTTTTTAGTTCATTATGAAAATAATAAGTTGCACGATTATTCGTTCACTTGAAGTAAAATAAATTCATTCGACGTCTATGAGATTTAAATGCTCTAATTGGCTAACAATAGTTGAAACAAAAAAGCTATATGATTCCTCAAGATTACACAGCAAATAAATAGGCAACGATATATTTCTCTTAGTGGAGCTGGTCTAAAAAGTAATTATCTTTCAAAGTTTTACATTGAATTTCATTTAACTGGTACCTGTCACGATTACAGGCGACAAAACTTACAAACCGGTTTAGTTCTAACTTTAAATCTTTTACATACAGAAAAAAATCTCTGCAGCTGCTAAGTGAATAATTCAATGGTGACTCTAAAAACTTTTATATTCAACACATAATACATTAAAATTGCCTCAGGCTTTCTATTTTACGTAAGATATCTATAAGGTAGATTGCACAGAACAAAGAATTATTCTGCAAAGTTTGATAATTTTCCAGAAAACATATAAAAATGAAAATTTTTAAGGCTCTGTATACCTCGTGCACACTTGGCGAAGTCTTCTATTGCTATCCCGAACACCGTTAGGATAGTGTCCATCAGGAATGAAGAGATCAACTGTTGCAGATTGTATCTTAATATTTTGATTCACCGCCTCCTCTACAGCTAAGAGCCATGTATCATCAACACTCTTATCCGGAAAAGGGTATCTTTTAGTGATTCGCATCCACTGTGCTGCAAAGTCATTTGCAGTGATAAGTTTTTCAAGCCGCTTGGCTACTGCAATTTGACCCGCCACAACGTAATCTTCCATCCTATCTTGGAGTTTCTTCCCATGCAATATTTGACTCGACGATAAATACGTATCGTTCAGAAATTCCAGCGTATTAAGTTTGTGATAGACAAATGGATGGTCATCGATTGCCACGTCCTCAATATTCCTTTCGAATGCAGAAAGCTTTTTGTTGAGAGCTAAGAGGGCGGTTGTCTTTCCTGCGCATTGTGGTCCGATCGTAATGAGCAATGGTAAATGATCATTTTGAGTATTCACACTGTGAAGCTTCATCGAACTCCTGAAGCAACGCTTTAGTGCAATACTCTCAACACATGACGAAATGAAGATACTGAGCATCAGTCGACTCAAAGATATTTTTCTAGTCATTTTCAAGCAGTAAATGCATTACATTAGATATTTGGTAATTAGAGTAATGACAACTTTGAATGTGTAATATCTGGATAGGGGGCTGTCAAAGGGTATGCATGTACAGTAAAGCCTCGATACAGTACCGCTCTGAATAATGCCGACCTCGATACAATACCGGTTTCTACAGCCTGACACCAATTTTTCCACAATAATGCTGGTTTCTTGTATCAAAAAATGAACCGGCATCATAAGAAACAATTACCTCAATTTAAGTCATCGAGGCATATGTAGATGTCTCAAATTTTTGTTCTTGTAGGACAAGTGTTAATACTGCAGTATTGATTATTTCTTAACAAAATCATCAAGTTTTTAACATATCAGGCAAGCTAACATGTCGGGCAAGCTAACATGCCTCACTGATTCTGAGAAGTTTGAATTGATTGACGATGGAGAAGTGAGTTGAATGAGCTGGTGAGAAATTGAAGTCAACTGGGGAGTCAAAGAGTGTGGAGTACGATATTTTTAAAAAGCAATGTACTTCATCAAAGGAAAAACTTGATGATAGTATGATAGTTAGATCAAAGACTAATAACGATTGAGCATACCCTGAGCTCGAATCCGATCTACTAACAATATTGTGAAAGTTCAAAGGCATGTAGTTCCAGTAGGACACCGATTTTTGCAATCAAAAGTATTTGCATTACAGCAGAAGATGCTTGACCAACCCAACATTGACATTAATATGAAAACAGAACTTGAGAAATTTTGCCTATTGAATGGTTGGGCTCATAGGTTTGTTCAACATAATAGCATCACCTGCATTAAATTGGATAGTCAATGTCAGGATCTGGTCAGGAACAGGGTTCAAAGCAAACAGAGCAACTTTCAAGATTCAGATTTGACAGAAAGGCTCGGAACAAAATTCAAACAAACAAAAAACAGGAACCAAAATATAACAATATATATATTAAGTGAAGGCCGTTCAGAAGTCTCGGAGCACAATAGGTCTATTGCAGATACAAGAGTGAACTAGTTTTCAGTAGTTCCTTAATTCGGAACAACCAAAATACAAAAAGAACAAATTTTCATATAGAACAAATACTACCCAATAGGAGCAGCTAACTTATGCACATACAAAATATTCATACATATGAACCTCGTAAATACGGTCCTAACAGTCAAGCTGCATCTCTTAACAAGGAAGCAACAGCAGCAGCAATTCAGGAACTCATAAAAAGGCTTTAAAATTATGAAATTGATGATATTTTTAATGTTGATGAAACCAGACTATTTTACAAGCTCCTGCCTCATCAAACTTATGTTACTCAGTTTGAAGATAAGAAGACTGTTTAAGAAACAAAATTGATGTCTGCAAAGGATTATTTAACAAGATACATCTACATCTATGCTTCTGAAACTCTGAAATTGCCTCCAGTAATAATTGGCAAGTCAAAGAATCCTTGCTGCTTTTGCAATTAGTTTCGTCCAGTAAAGTACTTTAGCCAGGCAAGGGCATGGTTGGATACTGCAACCTCCACTTGCTGGTTCTACAATTACTTTCTGCTATACATAGAGTACCACATATCTAGACCTGTAATACTACTTTGGAATAACTGTGGATCCCATGGCACAAAGCTGTGTATTAGGAATTAACTCCTAAGGGAGTTAATTCTATTTTGTAGCTATGGTAAACTTCTTTTGAAGCTACATTGATGTTTCAGTATAGATTATAAGAACAGAAGTTTTGGTTTAAATTATAAGAACAGAAGTTTCAGTAAGTAGAATGCCAGTAGGGTAAACTTTCTTGTTGTGTTGAAGTTTTCTTGCTTCTATCAACACAATTTAACATGTGTTGGGAACATGAAACACAACAAAGCACAAGAAACTTTGACAGAAATATGTGTATCTATCATGTACTAATTGTGTTGATAGAAGTGAGCTAACTTCATCAACACAACAGAATATAAAACCCTGGTAGAATCTGTGCAGCCAATTTACTTGGAATGTCATAAATGAAAACTGACCACAGCTATAAAAATAGAGTTAATCCCAAAGAGAGTTAATTCCTAACACCATTTCACAAAATTCAGTTTCTGAATACTGTTTTGTACTTCTGGACTCAGAGAAATCTGCATATTAGTAAAAAAAATCTCCAACACTGTTAGTATTACAAGCTTAAATCATTTTTGAATCTTGTGAATGTTTTGTTTTTGGTACTGCTGTCATGTTAAATGGTAGTATGTTGCACTTGAGCCAGTATTGAACTACAGTATGTCAGATTATTGCATTCCATGCTTCTTTAACCATCTCACTAGTATCCAACAAATGAGGTTCATAGCCTCCAGTAAGCCCCTTTGTATCTGCTGGTATATGTTCGTTACCTGTTCTAAAATATCTCTTTGAGCTAGCACTTCAATAGTTTGACCAAGTAACTCAAACTTAAACCTTTTCCTTCAAGCTTCAATACTGCCCCCATGTCCATTGGCTGATGAAGAGCAGTGTGGTTGAGAGGTAGAGATACAACAGTAACTTACTCTTCTGGATCACATTGTTAGGAACATAGCAGGCAACACAGATACAAGAAAGCTGTGACAGAATGTGTATAATATTACATTGTTAGGAATTAACTCTCTTTGGGATTAACTCTATTTTTATAGCTGTGGTCAGTTTTCATTTATGACATTCCAAGTAAATTGGCTGCACAGATTCTACCAGGGTTTTATATTCTGTTGTGTTGATGAAGTTAGCTCACTTCTATCAACACAATTAGTACATGATAGATACACATATTTCTGTCAAAGTTTCTTGTGCTTTGTTGTGTTTCATGTTCCTAATGAATGGTTGATGAGTTGACATCCTTGCACTTTCCTTCTCAACTTTATCAAATTTTTTTAGATTTAAAAAGTGTGATTGGCTCAGCAGATATCCTTGCAGCAAACATAGAGAAATGGGTGAGTATTGAGGATAGTGGTGATATGAATAAAGTCTTTCTACAGATCTTCTTGAGAAATTTTAAATAAATACAAATCTCAAAGGTGTATTAGAAATCAAACTCTCTGAGACTTATTACTCAGATGAAGAAGCAATCAGGACTAATAGACAGTCCTAATGGAAGCCCACATATACATATGCAACTGATTTAATATAGCTTGAAGTGGTATATCTTGTGCAGATTTGTCTGAGGCACTAGATACACTTTTAACTGTAAGAAAGAGCTTCATTTATTGTAGGAAGTCATGCAAGAAGCAGACTATGATTGATGACTGCAAGAAATCATGAAATTTTAGATATCTTTATTTTCATCATGCTGCATTTGTATTTTTTCCTTATTATTTGATTTTTAACTAATGTAACATACTGTCAATAGCTACAGTTAGAAGTAAGAAATGTACTATAATTTCTATATATACAAATACATAAAATTTAGTTAGGGGAGTCATATAAGATTGTTTTAGAAATCCTTAAACATTATCTTCTCAATAGTATGCAAAAAAAATAAAAACTAATGATTAATAGACAGGAGTTTGGCAAAAAGTCTCAAAATTCCATAATGTTTGTCAATAATGCTCAACCAATTTTCTAAGCTTTAAGACAGCAAATTACAATTATCCTGAAACTAGCGTGTCAGCCCTCACTTTGCTCGGGTGTTCCTTGCACATTCCTTAAAGCTTATGCTAGTGCTTACAGAGTTCATATGTTTCTCATCCTAGCTAATGTGAGGGATCGATTGGTGCATTAAATTGTAAAGAAACTATGATGACAATAGCTCCGTCCACAACTCTACCCCACATACTTCTGTATTTAATTCACCAATCATTTTCATTTTCCTTTGGGAAGAGTTGAGCATTTTGGACGGATAACGTTGTACAGTTCAAATTGTATTTATACCAGTTTTGATATAATGCCGGTTTTTGGCTCAGATATTACCCCGGCATTATATCCAGACCCTCAACTGTATTTTCTAGGATACAGATCAAAAATATATGTAAAAAATTCTGATAAAATCAGCAGGCATGGTACGTTCTTAAATCCGTTGATTATTTATAGTAAGAAACGAGGAGCATGAACGAGTCAATTACATTTAAGACTACCGAGACTGAGTAAGTTGGCGTTGAACTTTCAATTGATGCTCATTGATTTCTAGTTTTTCTGAATTAAAAACGGATATACCAATCTATCATGGAAACCGCCGTTTTCCCATATGTTTGTTATGGTTTAATTCTCGCTTTTCCAATTTACATTCACTGATTTTGACGCGTTTGCAATAGGTTTTACTTCGACAAAGTTTTACTATGTGAAATCCCGACCTTATCAAAAACTTTACCTCCAAAAAATGTGCGGAATGATCGCATGGTGCATGACTCACCGGCTGTGTGGAATAAGGTACACTTTTTGTATTGTAATCCTTGACTTTTCAACCTTCACTTAATAGCTAAACTGCTTAACAAATTTTTTTTCACTTTTATTCTCAAATAAAGTTGCGAATATCTTTGTTGAATTAATAATCACTCAGTGCTTTACCTTGCATCGGGGTTTGGCATCTAAATATAAATGTTGTTTACCTATTTTCTTCGATACATTTTTGCATCTTTAAATACTAAATAATCTCTTAATAATTTAATATTAGCTCTTGCTGTCATCTCTCCTTCTATGATACTATTTGATAGAAAAGACAAGTAGTTGATGCATTTGTACATCAAAGAAAAATTTGAGGTATGGTACAAGGCTTTCCGAAAAATTATCTTTACTAAAAAATATCCAAATAGATGAGAATTCCTAAGATTAGGGAAATTTTATGTAATAAATAGCAGCCATCCATTATGTGATGTATCTAATTTTCTCTTTTTCGAATAGCTTTTGGGACCAAAAGACTGTGTGATTGTTGATCATGTGTGCAGTCCGAATACAGGACACACTCTTAAAGCTCTACTTCGAGCCGGTCCTCGTCCTTATCTGCACTTCAACCCCTCTGATGCAGTGGGGGCTATTGTCACTTGTGGCGGTTTATGCCCAGGGCTGAACAGTGTTATACACTATATTACTGAAATGATGCTACAGAACTATGGGGCCAAGAAAGTTTTGGGGGTGGTAGGTGGCTACGGAGGGTTTTATAATGAAAAAGTACCACCTTTGGAACTTACAATGCAAAAAGTGGACGGTATTCAACATCAGGGCGGGACATTACTGGGGTATGTAAAAACTCCTACAAAACGGTGAAATCTCCTAAGTTGGACACTTTATAGTCAAGTGCTCAAATTTCCACCTAGAGGATCTAAAATACCTTGTATGTACCTTGCGGTATAGGCTAAAAAATATTTTTTCAGCATCTCTTGAAAGCATAAAGCTTTTTGAGGCTTGGTCGAAGAAATAAAATAGTTCCTAAATTCTTCCCCCTCCCTCCAATAACAACTACTCAACTTCATTTGGCGCATTTGGAGACATATATGTCTGAACATTGCAATTTGATTGCATTGGAAGCATTTCCGACAATACTTTATCGTACATTGTGTTTCGGCATATGAAGACCTGCACGAGAAATTGATATATCAATGACGAATATCGCTCCATTTTTGTTCTTCTAAGTATTTAGGATTATGAATAATTTTTATGGTTGAAAATATTGAAATATAGATATTTTGAGCTATTCATGCAAATCGGAATACATATGAACTTACGAAATATTTGGAATTTCACTAACTAAAATTTATAGTAATTTGGCATACACTTTTTTGCTATCATAACTCGGAATTTTATATTATTTTCATTTCAAATTTATTTTTCTGGGTAGTATATATTCATCACCAAGATCTAGAGTATCTATAAGTCCATCCCTAATCCCGTGTGAAATTAAATGCACTGGCTTAAGAATATATTTCAAGTTCAAATTCAAATTCAATCGTCGTTATTTAATGCTGCAGGAGCTCTAGGGGTGGTTTCGATTTGGAAAAGATTTTGGATTTTTTGGTTAAATATGAGGTGAGGCATATTTATGCAGCTTATTTTCCATAAATCGATGATGTTCTTAAGGATGAACATTCGTTATGGGATAGCGTTATTTTGATATCTATAATCCAATGTTTTCAATTAACTGATCCTTTCGTGTGCAACTGACAGTATCAGTTTATGGAATATTAGCAGTATGTTCTATTTCGGTTCATAGACTGACCCTTTGTAAACAAATACAGTTATGTTACAACTGTGAGCTAAAAAGCATTCTTATAAACTTGCAAAAAATAAAATGAAGTACTTTGAAGAGTTTGTTACGGTAAGAATTTTCGGCGGTTTTTTTTCAATTTTGTGTTTTCATGCGCAAACTTTTCTGTTTATAAAGTTCTGTATATATGAGCTTTTTCAAGTAAAAAATCAATATCTTTTAGTGCATGCTTTGTACGTTCTTAATGGTTATTGAAGGCAATTATAAGATTCAGAACTGTACCTTCAGTTGCCCCACTCTATCATATGAATTACGTTGAAGAAATGTATGTACTTGTAAATGTATTCATAAAAAATAGATGTAATTCATTTCAATTTAGTTTAAGGTAGGCTTTTTCTATTTTAAATTTTTTACACAAAAACATATGCAGGACTATCGCATTTAGAAAAAATAGAGGCAAGCTAATAATGAACTCTCTTTAAAAGACAAAAAATTGTTAAATAGGTATTCAATAAAGTGTTTATGCTATAGTTCACGATAACCACAGTAGTTACTCACCATAAGCGCCAATCAAATATTTCACTGAAATTAGATTTTTCTATAATTTTTGTTTTTAAGTTTTGTTAGCAATAGATAATTAATGCTGGTAACTTGTTAATAAAAACAGACAAACGATAACATTATCATGCGTAAGTTACCTAAGTATTTTAAATTTCATAATTTCCAGATACAGAAAGTTGGTCACGTTCATTTCATAGATCTTTGTTTGAGTGATGGAGATATTTCTGTTGAGTCAGGTTACTAATCTATTCGTCATCGGAGGGGATGGAACTCACCGAGGAGCAGATAAAATCGCACATGAATGTTTAAAGCGCAATATAAATGTTGCAATTGCTGGCATCCCAAAGGTATTTTTTATTATATGTAAATGCATACGTACGTGCATAAACCTAGAATGCATGCGCACACGTGACATTTATTTGAATGCATCTATACCTCATGAATATCAATATATTTGTTTTGCCATATAATCTAAATTTTTTATTATATGCCTATGGTCAAATTCGTTTTCACCGATATCGCTAATTTGTAAGCATAGTAAACCTTCGTATAAAGCATATAAATGTAATTTAACCATGTGTCAAGGTTAAGTGAGAATTTCAGAAATGATAGGTCATTTCGATGATTCCAAAAAATTTGTTTTATTCGAAGTGTATTGTAAATACATTGTCAGCTGTTATTATTTCCCTCTGAACCGGTGCACAGAAAAATGAATTTTTGTTTAGCTTTATACTTGTAGGCTTACATGTTTCTGCTAGAATTTTAGAGATGGGCTATTCATAAATTCCGTTTTTTTATTCCATATTAATTGTATTAATATATTTCAATGACAATGATTCATGAAGAACTTCATATGAGCTTACAAATTTGTAGTTTTGTCGTTTTTAATAAGTTTTTAACATAACTAAAATATACTGCCAACTTAATATTTTTATGTGCATCTTCAGACCATTGATAATGATGTGGATCTATTAGATCGTAGTTTTGGTTTCACCACCTCAGTCGAAGCTGCGCAGACTGCAATCAAAGTAGCTGTTACGGAGGCGACATGTAACCTGCCTAACGGAATTGGCATTGTCAAGGTGAGTATTAGTTTTTTGCTTTAGAGACAATTCCATTACCGTACACCTAAGACCCGCAATTAAAAAAAGGTCATAAACCCAAAGCCGAAATATCAAGGGAAAATTTGAAATTCCGGCTTTTTCAAAATGGTGATAGATTTTTTTTGGCGAAAAAAAATGAAAATTGCTGGGAGGTGTTTCTTAATCACAGTTCTTAGTTGTAGCCATACTTTCATCTATACATTTGTTTTGTTAAAATCTTATTTGAAAACAATAGCTCGTTTTTTTCCGTTAATTATGGATAAAAAGAATTTGTCGAAACCAGCAAATTTTTTCTTGTATACCTAAATCTGATGCTAAACTTGGCACAACAAGGCTTTTTCGTTTAATCTTACGAAGTGCAAATTCTTAGAAGTGAATACGTCTCATCCGAAGTTTTCTGTTAAGCTTTAAAATACATATTGATCTACCATGTACTTGAAACTTTAAGCTTATGGGAAGAAGTAGCGGTTTTATTGCTGCGTACGCCACATTGGCATCAGGTGATGTGGATCTATGCCTCATACCAGAGGTCCCTATAGTTCTAGAGGGTCCGAAAGGGTGTCTACCCCACCTTGAAAAGAGAGTAAAGGAGAAGGGATATGCAGTTGTGGTGGTGGCTGAGGGGGCTGGAGAGGAGCTGCTAGGCCAAAGTGCTGAGACCGATGCATCGGGGAACAAAAAACTTCCGAAGGTTTGTTGTACCTTTATTATTACTCATGCAGAAATTTCAGCATGTTCATACTTTTGATTGAAGTTTGCTGTAACTGCAAATTTGTCTTTTTCAATCTTTGAATAACTGATATAAGTATATTGTTAGCAGTTAGAGCTAATAGTTCAGTTAGCAGTTCATGAACAGATCATGTTGCACAGTTCTCACACAATACTTTTTGCAGGGTCAAATGCGGAGACATATAAGCAATTAAATGATATATCTACAATTCAATACCTAGTTAAGGGGCTATACTTTTTTAAGTAGACGGTCCCCTTACAAAACATTACACTTCGAGTCGAATGTATCTTCATTTGAATCCAGATCTAAATTTTTTCAAAGTTTTATCATGCAATACTTTATGCAAATTCATGAAAAATTTAAAATTTTTTTTCATCAATAGATTGGAGAGTACATGGAGGTTAAAATTGAAGAGTACTTTCAGAGCATAGGAAAGCAATGTACACCTAAATATATCGATCCAAGTTATATGGTCAGGTTAGGTCAGACCCGCTTTAATAATCATGGTTTTTCGTATACACTGTAATTTTTAATGAGAGCAATCATTGAATGAAACAGTATAGTTTATAATGTAAGCATAAATATACCATTTTTGTTGCTTATATTGATGCAATTATGGGGATTGCATGATATTGGAAAATTTTCATAGTACATGACAAGTAGAATAAATATGATTTTTGCTGACTAATTCAGCGCAAACATGACTTTTACTGTTTAAAATTGGTTTGATGGTTAAATTTCATTTGTATTTCAATCTATTACTAACTTAATAGATGCATACAGTACACTTTGAATACAAATATTTTGCTTTTAATTAATTTTTATTCGAGAAAATAAATGTAAACCCATTTTGTGCAAAAGTTCAGCTTCAGATTTTCTGATAAAACGAATTAATTTGGTCGTCCAGACATAGTTTTACATTCGAAGTTTACTGCAGATGAATGTACAGTTCAGTTCTATTTTTGATTCAGATCTGTACCAGCAAATGCATCTGATCAGATATTATGCATGCAGCTGGCTCAGAATGCAGTACACGCTTCTATGGCGGGGTACACTGCTTTTACTGTTGGCCTGGTTAACAATAAGGTAACTATATGGTTTAAATTTTTCACAGATAAACATAAGGAATTTTCTTGAACTCCTGTATTCGTAAAGTAGCATTTTACGATAGTGCAATTTTAGCCTTCCGCAACAATTTTTCATGGGGCACAAAATTTTTCTCAAGAATGTTATAAGTGATAATAGAATCTGATAGAAAAAAGGTAGCATGAAAGGTCCAATTTCTAGTCATTAATTCTATCGCACCTCAATCTTATATTCGTTGACGTTCCAGACAATAGTACTTACTGTTAGTGGTTACGGCACTGTTATTTTACGTATCTTCGTAAATTTAAATATGTATATTAAGATATTGGTGGCGCATTTCATACTTTAATCGTCAGTGCAAAAATATGTTAATTTTTCGTGTTTGACCTTAAAAATTTTTTGCTGGTTGTTTTATGTTTTTCTATCAATGTAGTCTAGAAAATCTTTAAATATGTATATATTTATTTATATTTTTTTTATCATGTGCGAGTGCATCTTGGCTTAGACCTTGTGGCAACTCTCTCGCTGAGCTGCAGTCGACTATTTATCTTTTCCACGTTAAAATTCTCTGAACTATTTGAATACAATAATTTGCTCATGTCAGTTTCTTTGTCTAAATGATGAGAAAGAGTTTCTTTCGTAAATTTGACAAGATAAATAACATGGAAGTTAAACCATAGCAACCAGTCCTAGTTGTCGGATATGTATTTAGCGGAAATTGCGCAAATTTACACCATTTTAGTCTCTGTAGTCGAAAACTTGATGTATACAATTTCGTCACCTACGTAACATATGTCATGCATAAGCTCTACCATAGGTGTACTAATCGAAAGTATCCAAAACCGTATTACATAGCATAAAGATGTAAAATAAATTTCGAAAGAGCAAGTTATATACGATTACCTTGGTGTAATCAGTTATAGTTATTTCTCTCTGCCACTCATGTTAAATATATTCATATGTATAATGTGCAAATTATGAGCGAATTTTATACCCTTTCAGGTAGTGCTTATTCCGATTGCAATGATTACCCCAACTTGCCCCCGGAAACTGAATCCGTATGGCCGTACGTGGGAGAGAGTCATTTCTATTACCTTGCAACCTAACACAGTTCCAGAACGGAGCAATGATGCATCGATTGAAAGTACCATCGAAAACATGCAACGATTGTCTTGTGCGTAGATTTTTCTTCTTCTGGAAATGAAAATAATAAACGAATTGACTTTTGGGAATGCAATTTGAAAGTGATCCACTCCTATTTCAATTTGTTTTAGAATGGTAAAATTCTTTTTTAAATTTAGAGCCAAAGTAAAGATTAGCATAAAAAAGTTATGTGAAGTCTATTAGATAATTTTATGGTGGTTGTTTCAAGCCAAAAAATTGCTTCTGGTGTGGAGACTTATAAAGTATGATTTTCAAGTGCATCATGTATGATATATTAAGGTGCTATATGCAGTAACCTTTGAATATAGCAAAACTATCAGGACCACTGAATTAGTTTGTTATATTCGAATTTCTTGAGCGGAAATTGGCACTCGATGACTTTCTTGTTTATTTGTTAATAGTGAAAATTTGTTCGAAGCAAATCGGTTATATCTGAAGTTTGCTGCGCTATTTACAGTTAACGCAGAACATGATTCACAAGGAAAGTCTTGCTGCCAAATGCATTAACATCAAAAGAAGAGGCTGATATCGATGCAATTACTGAAACTTTGAAGCACCACAAACAAATGTATTCGACCTTTTTGCAATGTGATTTAACGAAATAATGATGGCACTTGCAAATTCGGCATTTGCCCAGAAAAAAAGAATTAATGCATGTACCTATTGAGTAGCTGAAATAAACATTAAAACCACACAGGAAAACTTCTCAAGTCTTTGGATAACTTAACAAGCTGGACAGCTGGAAATTCGACAAACAGATTATGCATTTACTTCATCTTTCATGAACAAAAACCTTATAAAATTAAACCCTGGGCACTGAACATGCGACTGTACTGAGTTTTTTTCAAGAAAAACCTTGATAAATGGACAGAAAATAACATGCTTCTTTCATCTACCATAGATCTACATAGCAATGGCAGGAAGAAATTGAATTTTATGTTTTACATTCAAAAGTAATTATTTGTGAACAGCATCTTCAAATACATTTTAGCAACAAAATATTTTAGATTTTCTAAAAAATTGTTTCTGTCCCTTGTATATCTGGACACCTCTTTAAGCTAGACATCAAAAACTCTTGAAGTGTCAAATTTACCAGGTCTCCATCTACATGGAAATTGTCTCTACAAAATAATTTATAATTATATTTATCTTTCAGCCAATCAAATTTACCCATGAAAAAATGTGCCCATGAGCGACAAGTATTTTCAACAATTGTTTCAAAATTTTGTAAATTTCTCACGAATTAAATCTTCATTAACTCCATCATTTTGCCAGTGTTTAATATAGACTATTCCTTTCTTCGACTGATTGCTTTCCTACGATGTCTATTGTCGACGAAAGACTATGTGTTACTTGTAGCGCGCCGACTAACATTGCGACAATCAAATATTGGGGGAAAGACAGTATCGAACTTAATACACCCATAAATAGTAGTGTATCTGTTACATTACTTCAGGATGATTTAAAAGCTGTAACAACCATAGCTGCAAGTAGAAGTTTTGACAAAGATCGCATGTGGCTAAATGGAAACGAGGAAGAAATAGCACAAAATGGCAGGTTGGTTTGTCACTTATCATCAGATTTTTAGGTGTAATGATTTATTCTGTGATGCTACATCATTTCACTATTCTATCTCCTAGGTTAAGTACCGTTATTAAGCTTGTTCGGGAAATGGCCGCAGACAAGGTTGACCCGAAATCTGGCGAGATTATTGTTAGGAAAGATGAATGGACTGATTACAAAGTGCATATTTCAAGCCGTAACACTTTCCCCACTGCTGCAGGTCTTGCATCATCGGCAGCTGGGTACGCATGCCTAACTTTTACGCTTGCTCAGCTTTTTAATGCTAAGGAATCATACCCAGGAGAGCTTTCAGCCATTGCTCGACAAGGGAGTGGAAGTGCATGCCGCAGCTTGCATGGTGGCTTTGTACGATGGCAAAAAGGTATGCGAAAATATATAAGGACCGATATTTTTCAGTGCATATAACAAGTAGATAATGATTCACAAAACTTTTTCTGAGGGTAAGTGTGTGAAAGTAAAATATTAATGTGAAGTATTGAACTTTCTTTCTTCACGCAAACACTGATAAGAATTTGCGTTGGCTTACAATTAGACAATCATGAGCACTCGCTTTGTGTCATTATATTTTTTCCATGATCTATTTTCTAATACCCAGGATTATGTTACTGACTAACCTCGTTCAGATACTCACATTTATCCAGGATTATCCCATTAGTTGATTCTATTTAGGTATTCTCTCCTATACCCGGAATTATCTGCCTAATTGACTCTATGCGAGTATCACCATGTGTACCCGTAAAATTCATTAGATTAAGAGACAGATAAAGACACGATTAATAAAAAATATTATTCATAGGAAAGCAAATGCATCATACTAATTGAAATTTTTCCCAAAAAATGACCAAAATTAGTTATTTAAATTTTTTGAAGTAATTCAATAAATATTTTTCATGCAAATGTAATGACCTTATTCTTTATGCAGGCAGTAAATTGGATGCATCCGATTCGATTGCTGTACAAATTGCAGATGAAAACCACTGGCCTGAACTACGAGCGCTAATCATGGTAGTGTCTGCAGCAAAAAAAGATATTTCCAGTACTGCTGGTATGAGTACTAGCGTCGAGACTAGTCAATTACTTTCATATCGAGCGAAGACTATAGTTGACCAAAGACTAGGAGACATTGAACGAGCGTACGTGCAGCGTGACTTTGAGACTTTTGGAAGAATAACAATGCAAGATAGCTGTCAATTTCATGCTACTTGTCTTGATACGTATCCGCCAATTTTTTACATGAATGATATGAGCCGAAATATCATACAGGTAGGTTAATGATGAATTTTTTAACTTGATAACTACGACAGATGCTATGAAAACCATCCGTTCATTGGCAGTAAAGATTCATATCCACTTTGAACATTTTCAATGCAGATTAAGCTATCATCAGAGATCATAAATGTTTTAACAATAGACTATAATACAAGACTTTATTTTTGTTAGTAATTACAGAAACTTGCATTTAGGCTTGAAATAGCACTTTAATTTCAAGGAAATCAAAGTGCTATTTATTTAGTTTTCCATCGTATATTCTATATGCACTTAGATGTTGTTTGTAATGAACATCATATATTACATTTGTGCAATGTGTACTTTGAATAGAGAGGTTTAAACATTTTACTGAGTATAGAAAAGGTTTGAAATAATGTTGAAGTTGTGGATATACTCGTGATCCCGTTGGGAAAAAGACAGGAAAATTTAGCTGTTTACATTAAATGTAGTTCGGTATTCCATTGCGAAATATCTAAAATAGACAGTAAAACAGCATATCTTTATATATTTATTCAGTTCATTTTCGATAAACTGATACCGTTGGTAACACCAAAAGTTTTATCAGTTTATCAAACACATCAGATTATGAATATCAATATATACCGGCAATCAGAGTCTGTGGAGTGGTAAGACTGTTAATTAAAAGAATATGTCATTTGCCAACGATTTATAGAACATGAACTATATTTAGAGATGCATTATTTGTATAAGATATGTAATTGTTTTTCTCAGGTTATTCATGCTTATAATAAGCATCATGGCAGCATTCGAGCAGCCTACACATTTGATGCCGGTCCAAATGCCGTAATATTTACAACTTCTAATTGCGTAGCTGAACTCCTGGCCGTTTTGGGGAAAGTTTTTCCTTTGCCTGAAAATATTCCACTGTGTAGCGATCCGATTTTGGCAAAAGAAGCGATCGGTTTTAATGTTCCATCTGAGCTTATGAATACTTTATTTTCTTCAGGTCTGTACATATGAAATTGTATGTTAAGATATTATAGTTGATATTTCATAAACTGATACTGTCAGTTTCGCCTAAAATTGTCAGTTAATCGAATACATCATATTTGAGATATCAATGAATGCATATTATACTTCGATTACATCAAATTATTTTTTATTTCCTGGAAAAAATTTGCCTATTTTCTGACACTTCACGTGAGTACTCGAGTAATATACAGAATAATCTAAAAAAAGTTTTTTTCAAATTTCAGTATGCACCAGCGTACTGAGGTCAATGGCTTGGAAAGTTATCAAAGTATTGATTATGTCATTTAGTGAATCATTAATTCTTGGAATATCAACTGTATGTTAAAATTTACATCCTATTCTCTTGACACCTCTATCTTACAAACATAAAATTGTAGATAATAATTGCAGTTGTAAAAAATTTCAAGCAAAATTATTATATTTGCCTCCAGGTAATATAGATATTCTAGTTTTACATTCTAAATCAATTAATCAGTGTTTATAGTACCAAGCTAATGATACTTTGCATATTAAGCTCTTCATGCTTTGCTGCAATTTGGTCAAATTTGAGTTTAAAAACTCGGAATAAATTTGTATTGTCCAACTGGAGAACGCGCTACATGAAATTGGGCGGGAAATTAATGGGCAGGAAAGTTTCAAGTAGTGTAATTTTACTCTAGTACGTGGATTGGGATTTCACAAATGTGGGCTCTAACCAAAATTTTTCAAGATGAATGCGTACATTTGTGCAAATTCGCTTTTTGGTTAAGCATTATTACTAGGTAGAATAGAGAACATGTATCTAAGCATTGTGAAATTAGGAAGAAAAAATTTTAAAAAATTCGGGACTAATGTTAAAAAATTGTTCATTATGTACAAATAGTTTTTATCTACGCCTCGACGTAAAGGTTCCATATTTTTAGCGAGGACAGATATTCTTAATTTTTTAAAATTTGCACTTTAATGGACAAATAAAGGTATATTCTGCCCAGCAGTGTAATCCCCATGTGCAAAATTTATTGACTGTAGCAATAAGTACTTAATGTTTTCTCAAGTCATCATGTATCGCGCTGAAAACAGGTTTAATAACCTAAATCAACGCATTTGATGGCCACGAATTAGTCAAGTAAAAACATTGTTATATTCGAGGTATTGCTTTATTTAAATATTACAAAGTCTATTCCACTTTGCTGACTTACTTTTCAAAAATTTTCGAATTGCCAAGTTTACTTTCTATGAATCGTTTTTCTCTGGTGTTTTTTTCTAAAGTTCCAGAGCAAAAAGTTGGAGATGTTAAAATGGTGTATGCCACCCGAGTAGGAGATGGTCCCCGCATATTAGGGCCCGAAGAGAGTATGCTGGACCTTCAAACAGGCCTTAACTGCCACAAATCATCTTCAAATGTTTAAAAGAGAAGGATTATCACATCTGTTGAGTTCCATCAGAATTTTTATGAAAATAAAAAGATTACTATCTTTTATATTTTTTCGTGATTCTTTCACAACGAATCCATCATTTATACAGTGCCCTAAATTTGACGACTAATCTCCTCATATGACCCTGCTATTAGTGTATATTTGCAGTTCAAAGAAAACGGAAGGAAATTGTATTTCAGTTTTTTCAAATATTATATATTTGTTTCTATACATCATTTTCTGTTTAGTACTAGTTTGTGCAAATTGCAGATTCTGTTTTAAACAAAGTACGCATGCAGTTCCGTATCGGATAAAAATAGACCAAGCAGAAAAATAATAGTTGTTAAATGTAACATCAGCAAAAAATTAGTGCAATGCTATAAAATTTTAGAGTTCGTATTTTGGAAGAGAACTTACTTGTGAGAAAGATATCCATCCACCATTTTTTACATTTTCATAAGCAGCGTATGCACAGCAGCTTACAAAAATAGTAGAATAAAGAATTTGTCAATGCAGCTGCATATTTAGGCATTCGATTGATGATACGTTCCATATTCATTCTGTACAAAGATGCACAATGATCTGAAATTGAGAGGGAAAAATAAACTTTTCTACCTTGACCTTGGTATTTTATCACAAGAAAGATCACACTAAATTTTTCGTTTGTCTCCTGATTCCTTGTGGCTACATACTTTAATTTTCATTCCTGCAGATGCAATAATCTACATAATATTATGACTTAAATTTAAAGTTCATTTTTATCATGCATCATTCTTAGGCCTGTTTGGAAACATTTGCAGGAGTGCTTGACGAAAATTCTGATAATATTATTACTAGATATTAAATGATCTCAATGAAAAGTGCATTTATTAGTTGTTTTACTTTTTTACAGCTGTTATATTGTTTCCATCTGGGTATGAAATTGTGGTTAAGCTTACGTGGCTCTTGTATTAAAGTTTGACTCTGATAAGTTTTTGGTCCTTACTCAATAAAGAAACAGAAGTGTGCAAAAAACTAGTATGCAATCACTGCACATTTTCATTTAAGTATATCTGCTAACACCAAGCTCAATTATTTATGATGATTTGATGAAAGTAAATGAAAATAAAACAAACTCGCAACTCATCACCAATGTTAGAAATTGAAATGTTTCTATAACATGTGAGTCAGATAATACTGAAACGTGACAGATTACATGTTTGTAAGCATGCATTTGTTCATGAAGACATACATTGCTGAGAATGAATCTTGTGGACATTGCAAAAGATGCTATTTTCACACAAGTCTAATATAATTAAAAGAACTAAAAGCAAACAGTTAGTATGGCACTAAAAAATCAATTCCTGACAAGAAAGTATTACATAATCATTTTGTTGGTCATAGCAAACAATTTTATGTTGATTTTACTTTACATAATCATTTTGTTGGTCATAGCAAACAATTTTATGTTGATTTTACTTTAAAATCTATTATCGTGCCTTGGATAGATACCCATTGTTAAGTGGTATTGAATTACTTCACTAACTATCATTTTACCTGCCTGTTGCACTATATTCCTGAGGCTGTAGACACAATACAGATCTTTTTTGCTATTATGAGATCCTAGAAGTATTATATTAATTTACATTATATCAACAACATTGAAAAGATTTATTCTTCAGAACCTTGAACACTTTTTGCTTCCATGGGCATTTACTCTGAACTATCAACTTGCCATTTTTATCATCAAAGGGGTGTTGCTAAATAATCTTTTGACATCTTCACCAATATCATCTCCTGTATGATAATCAAGTCTGTAATGCTTAATCACCTATGGGCTTATGCATGCTAGTACACTCTTCACATTTCACGTTGCGCACCTTCAACTATCAATAGATATGTTTTTTCACTTTGTTTTGGCATGATAGCCACACTAATTAAGTTAGTCTATATTATTTTGGTTGTAAAACTTTTTCATATATAAATCTAAAAATTGAGAGATTTTAACATTGATCCTAGATAATTTTTTTGCTACTTCTTCAAAACATGCAGATTACATAGTTTAGTTTTGAATGTTTGTTAGGAATTAACTCCCTTAGGGATATATTATATTTTTATAGCTACGGTCAGCGTTCATTTATGACGTTCCAAGTAAATTGGCTGCACAGATTCTAGTAGGATTATATATTTTGTTGTGTTGAAGTTAGCTTACTTCTATCAACACATTTAGCACATGATCAATACACATAATTCTGTCACAGTTTCTTGTGTTTTGTTGTGTTTTATGATTCTAACAATGTTCAAACCATTCAAATTAACATCAATATGAATACTACAATTACTAATAATTTGAAGACCAGCTTACCTGTTGCTTTGTCACTTAATATGAATTTTACAATTGCATTTATTCCTGATTATCCACAACACATGATTTTTGCTGTAAGATAACTGAACATAATAACTCTTCTCATAAATCAGTCAGGATATTTGCCGGTCCTGCTATCTCTTTAAATTTCTATGGCATAACTGCTCGGTTATGTTCACCCATATTCGCCTTCACTCACCTAACATTTTGCCCACACTTTTCCTGAACTTTCGTCTCATTTACCCAATTGCGCTTTTTATCCTAAATTGCGCCTTATATGCCAAAACCTTTTATGTTAACACCTTTGTCACAATCCTTTATGGAAACCTTTGTGCACTTACTCTACAATTTGCCACGTTTCATGTTCCTTATGGTACTGTGGAAACTTCTTCAATCATTTTCCACCCACGCATGTTCTGTGTCATAGTACCTCTTGGATATTATTCTGGAACATCATTAGTTCCACAAATCCTTCCTGGCCTACTTCAAACTGCATTTCAACTGACTGGATATTATTCCACAGTTGTCACTAAAGTTATAATTCTGCTTGAATCGGCCTCATTACCAATTACCCTGCTTTACTCCGTTTTCTTTCTTTCCACCAAAGACAAATTCTCGGAACTACTTCAGTTATTCTAGAATTGTCATTAGCACACCTATGGAAACTGCAACCTTTATTTATGGAGCATAAGATGCACCGAGATTCAGCTAGATTCAACGGAGAGCCAGTTTTAAGGGCACTTCAAGAGGGTATACCGCAGGAGCTAGCGAGGACGTGTTTATTTGTTCAGTATTGTTTATCTGTTCACTCTTCTAAAGTTTTAATAAACTAGTATATATTTTATTAAAATCTTTTCTTCTGCTTTTGCTGCCTAATCCTCTGCCATAAATTGGCCTTTACACCCACTTGCAGAGGTAACTGTATTTATTAAACAACCATACCTTTCTCCATACATTTTAACAGTCAGATTTTGGTCTTCATGCTTTTGTTACTTCCTTTAAATACCTTGATTCTCTTTACTTCTTTGCTGATTATGAAGCAACTTATTTTGATGCTACTTTTTATAAAAGACTCTGACTGATACCCATTTCTAGCTTAGTGATGTACCCAAAAAAATGAGCACTTAAAAATAGATTGTTCATGATCTTGGGCCCACTAAAAAAGTTTTGAATACATAATACAATTAAGAACTTAAAGATGCTGATGGTACAATATTAATATTTGATGCATTATATACAGTATTCTGGTGCCAACTATAGCTACACCTTTTGTCAACTGTATCTACCATACCAACAGGACTTTGATTACCATTACTGGCTATAATTAGTGGATGTTTTGTATCAATGATGTAAAGACTGCTTTTTGAATGCAAAATAATGGAGGATGAAAGCTTTAAAAGGTCACTTTTCAACTCATTAAATTCTTAGGAATCTAAGGATAACTGTGTTTCTCAACATAAAAGTCTTTATAGCAGGAAACAGGCTTCCTGTGCATGAAAAAACTTTACATGAAGCACTGGTTATTGTTCCTCTTGTTGCTAGTGTTAGAAAAAAAGAGAGAAAGATAAGAATATACAAATGCTGTGAGTGTAATCACAACGCAAAGGAACAACTAACAAGAAAAGAAAGGTTAAGTAAGAATGTATGTTAGTAGTGACCTCTGCTTATTGCACGCTATGGAAGCATGCCGCTAGAGTTAGCATACTTCTGCTGGGAAAAGTAGAAAAAATGAAGAAGTGATAAGAAGAAAGCAAAACGCACAATAGTTTGTAGAAATCCAAAGAGTCTCCTCAAAATTGCAAAGAAGTTTACGGAAAACCAAAAGGAATCACAATTTCAGCCAGTGATGTAAAAATGCTGCAATTACGAGTAGATCAGAAATGTTGGTAAAGAAGCTTCATGGAATGAACTGTTGGGTTTTGTAGAGCAAATCCTGGAAAATCACAGAGACGGATAGAATGGAAATGGGCTATGTAATGGTTCATAAAAGATATTGACCAATAAAACGGGTCATGGGTCATGATCTGGAATAGGGAATTAGAGCAGTAATGAATAGAAATCCTGACAGCTAGCAGCACTAAGTTAGTGTCAACACAGGCTGCACTTTATATGGCTGCATTATGATGGTTGTATATACTCATGTAATTATCATTTTGGTAGTATTTGAGTCTGCCATTCATAGTGCCATAGCAACAATCAGGGAGTATTTTATCTACTTGATACCATTAAATTGAGTTTTTTTAAATATGATAGTTGCCACTGATACATCTAATTGAGTTCACATCACTTAATAGCACTATGTGTATCAGATTCTGGAAAATATATTTTACATGGTGCTCATTAGCTGTCAACTTCTGCTGTCAGTTAGGAGAGCATTGAAGAAGTCTGTATCTAACTTTATGTCAGAAATTAACTTATATTTTAAGTTAATTTCATTTTTTCTATTTTTGCTGCAGATGTTCCTGTTTAAAACATTCTTTATTTTATGCTAGTCACATTCTCAATGAGTGGCTAGTCATACAATAATTCTAAAATTTGTAATGTTGTGTTGGAGAAGTGTTATCACTTGTTACAACAGGTCAAGATATAATGTATATTTGAGCTGTTACTCTCTTAAATTGTTTACCTGTTTTGCTGTGCATCACAACACTCTACTTGATCCCAATTACTAATTACTACATCATGACTTAAAATTTCACTTGTATTAGCATGTAGGATCCTTCATGTTCTTTCTTTCACTATGTAAAAGATACTGAACTATAAAACATCAAAAATGAACAGCTTGTGAAATTACCAGAGCAAAACCTTTTATTTGTGGACTTGCAAATACTAAACATCACCAAATGACTTGTCCTCTGATAATTGGTTCTCACTCATCCACTCACTCTTGCTCCTAGCTAGGTTGAACCAGCATAGCCAGTTTTCCCCAGCTCAACGGTTTTTCTTGGGTCTCCCTATCTATCGTAATCCTTGCCTGTTGATAAGTTTGCTTAGTTTTGCACTTTATTGATAGCTCAGCATACTGCATCTCTAAATTTTGCTTTTCTTCAGCTTCTTAAACCTTTTAATCTTAACTGGACCATCAATAACCATTCGAATGGTTGCCTTTTTTATTTTCACTGATTGAACTAATGAAATCTATATTTATTTCACCTAGTAATTGAATCATTACGCTTATAATTCTTAGAAGTAAAAAATTGATATAGCACAGCTTGGATTGTCAAATATATGCAGTTCTTCTATTACCAGAAAAATACCGTAACATGAGCGAGAAGCGAATTGAAAATGTCAGTTGTAAATTTATTAGTTTAAGTTAAGACATGCTAGTCATGAAACTCGATCTATTTCACAGACAGCTGTACTAGCAAATAACAGTGTATTCATTATGTACCACTGCATTCAAATTTGCGGAGTGAATATTTAATTTTTACTTTTTGTCATTCGCCATTTTGCTATGAGGAAAATCCTGAACTGTGAAACTTACATGCTTCCTGAATCAGCGCAAAAAAATATTCTGTAAATCAATTGTTCATTTTCATTGATAAGTGTGATAAAAAGAGCAGTTTCGAGGTTGACACATATTATGGCATTGTTAGGTTCAATCCCATTCTTCGAAAGGACACTATTTTTTCTGATCTCAATGTCTGTTCACTTTTTGTCAATAATGCAAAATATTGAAGGGTGATATGATGTTTCTTTTGTGATAGGATGGCCTAAGATTTGTTCTCTGATGTATTGTATGCACCAATAAATGATATTCAACATAATAAAAAATTCCGAGTTCTTAAATCTACGACTAAGTTCGATATTTCGTAGTATTATATCTTTGTTGAAAAACAAGTCCAAGAGGTTAATGTGCAAAAAACAAAAAAATACAAATATATCAGAATGGCTTAAATTTCCTTGAAGCCTTTAATTTTGCAATTTTTTCCTTGTCTTTTTCGAATTTCTCACGCAAAACAGCCAATTGATCCCGTTTTTCCTCTCGCATTTGGAACCTGCAAAAAATGAAATTCTAAAGTAAAAAAAATGCATGCATTACTCCTCAAAAATTCAGAACTATTCAAGGTCTATATGCAGCTGGCATCGTAGAAACATATCCTTTTTATGTGATATTGAAATAATGTGAAATTCCAACACAAATTTGTCAGGATCATCAAATAATTTGTTCTTCCAGGATTCGTTATATCTGAAATTATGAAGCTTAAGCAGGTCAAATTAATCAAAACCAATGATTTTTTGCTATAGGTGAAAAGGCAAATTTGTCATATCCAAAGTGTGCAGTACCTTAGTTGATATTACAGAAACTGATACTGTCAGTTACACCATAAATTCAGTTAACCGAATATATCGAATTAGAGATATCAATATGCATTAGCGTACAAACGTTGGTGGAGTGGAAAGATATCAAATAATAGAATGCATCATTTAGTAGGTCGATTTATGCACTATCAACTGCATTTAAACGAGTGAGGTAGAAAATCATTTTTTAAAAACCTGTAGAAATCTTGCAGTTCCACCGGCTTCTTTTTCTTCTTTCTAGCCGGCTGAAGCTGAAAAGTCGAGTCTTGCGCCCGTTTTCGGCCACTCTGGGGTATTGTAGTCCAACCCTGATCGTCCACCTTTTAATGTAACATCATACAGCCATATAAGAGATTAACAAATGTACAATGTAACATAATAACACATTACACAAGAAGACAAGGGATTGTTAACGATACATAACATACACTTATTTCAAACGCTGCATTCTATTCTGAACAACTAAAACTGAGTAATATTATTTTTTGATAATCATGCAAAAATAGGCCCTAATTTTAAAATTATATAGAATAAAATAAGTCATCCCTAAATTAAAAAAAATTTCATATAAATTATATCATTTATCGTTAATAAAAAATAAGCTTAATCCACTTTGAGTCTCACAAATATTGCAATGTATTTTTTAAAAAAATGAGAAAAGTAAAAAATCATCACAAGTTTTTTTTACAGCAGTAAAGCGCAGAAAAAATAATAGCTACGGAAGATAAATATTGATGCATACCGAATTAAGATAAAGAAGACTGAGTCTCATATCAGTATTATTTATTAAAAACTATGAAATAATTCGTATTGAAACATAACTTACCTTGTTTGCTTCCTCTTCAAGCATTTTTCGATTTTGCAGATCTTTTTCATCATAATTTTGAATAAATTCATCCACCTTTTTCCTAAGCATATTTTGGTCTGGACGCATTGCCCTAAAGAATAAACAATTCGGGCGTAATATTTGCACATAGTTGCATACAGAGAAATGGACGTGTGAATGTTTTAGCAGCTGATTTTGAATGAAAAGACAGCATATGCATATTTACCTTGATATGAACAATAGATATATTTATGCATATTACAAAAAAGAAAGACAGGTGGACAAAAAATTCACACTTAAACAATTGTCTGAATATACATTTACACTGAACACGAAAAGAAATTCATACCATAAAAGAAATTCCGAAACGACTCAGAAATGAGAGAATCTCACGACTTTAATCGATTTAAACTACTCTTAGACAGGATTACTTAAGATAAGACCAGTTAGTGTTTGTATATTCCACATCTATTTACTTTGAAAACACAGCGAAATGTTAGCAAATGAATCAATCTGCCAGTTATATTGTCAGCTAAGCCTAAGTGGCTATTAATTTCTGCCTTTTTATAAAAAATTAACATTTTAAACACCAGGCTTACTTTTTTAGATCGATCGAAATGGTGTAAAATTGTTATTCGTATTGTCTACACAACTGAACTTGAACCGCAAGGATACAGTTCTCAAGAATACGTCAATTGTAATCGTGGATGTAAAATAAGATGTCGAGACCATCAAATCAATTTGTTATATTAAAAATTTGTTAAAATGACTTTACTATATCCAAAGTTTAATGTATGCATACGAAATAGATGATGAATAATTACCGATGACGTTGCATTGACAAATTTATCCCAAAATCCGACTTCTTCTCAATTTTTTTAAGCTTTCTTACAGCTAAAGCTCTCTGCAAAGATTTTGCCTCCTGAAATCTTACACAATATGTGACATCATAAACAGGGTACATTAATTTCTGCATTCTGATTGGCTTTAAAGATCTTCTAGTATAGCAATATTAATATTTATTCTAGTACATGAAAAATTGCTGAAAAAAAGAATCTTAAGAAAAAACTTCCCTTAAGCAGTTGCACAGCCTAATTACATAAAAAATGATATTACGACAATTTGGTATTAATTGTACCTAATGTGAGCAGATGCAGGCTTCCTGCTGAGAGGTTCAACTGATTTCATTGGCTGACAATCCGAATTAAGAATATCTATTGATCCATTATTCCATTCTGCACTAGAATGCAACAATTTATCAAATATATATATGTATATATGTAAATGAAAATTTTATTAATACAATACCTGGAATTTTCATTGACAATTTTCACATTTTCAATTTTTCCACAGGTTTTCCATTGGTCGATTATTTGCTTCTTTAATTCTGAGCCGAAAAGCCTACCACCTGCAATAGAAATGTACACGTTATGATGATAATTAGCCTAAATTATCAAACCTAAAAAACCAATGTTTCAATTTTTTAAATTGCAGTGTAGGCTGATTGGCAGACAGCTATATATAATTATTGAAAAGTGCAATTTTAAGTAAAAAAATGTATCTTTGAAGATACTCGATTTAACCATCCATAGCATACGTTTGATAATACCACAAAAGATTAACGGTTAAATTCCACTTTTATAAAGAGTAAAATTTTTCAGTAATTCCAAAACTATGGAATTTATTTTATTCGAAATTAAATAATAGGCTTGGCTTTCAAGCAAACATCTCGACAAAATTATTATAATCATTTCATCCAAATTCATTTCAAAATAATAATCTTTACAAATACAAATATTGGAAAATAGTTTTAAAAGAGTTAAGTTCAGAGCTTTTAAATTTTGTATTTTCAAATAAAAAATCTTTTTTTTCATTTTTTGAATGCAATTGCTGGCAATGAAGAGAGTATAAACGAGGTCCAAATATCTGAATTACATATCTCAAAACAACAATCACCGAAAAAAGTTATACTCTAGTTACATAAAAATGGTTTCTCGTAAAGAAAAAATGCCTCAAAAAATTCTTCTTCTGCATCGAGAAGTGGATTTTCATTGAAATCTAGTAATATAACGCTCATCAACGAAAACCAATCTCAGCAGCATAATTAACTTTTCATCAATGTATCAACTTTAGGAAGGATTCATGGCATAGTAGCCATATGTAAATGTTTATTTTAAGTATTAAATGATTTCAATTGAAAATTACGTCTACTTTGACTTTTTTCGTCAGTTATACAGCTCGCAAACAATTCGAGATAATACCGATAATAACTATAATTATGAACTTATCACCATCATCATCAATATTTACGACGAACAGGGTTCGTCCTTTTCCTGTTCCTTCCTTATGTTCTTTAGTAAACAGGTATGAACAAAAGGTCGAATCTGGCAAAGGAGCAGAAACTACTGCATATCCTTTTTGCGTTCCAACACCTTTTATGACCATTAGTAGCACTTGACTTAAGCGTACCGCACTGGCTTCCACCAATGAACTTGTTAAAAAGCAAAAAATTTTCCTTCCAATAAAAACGAAAAAAATTTTTTGTACGCAATAAATCGCGGCCCATTGATTCGATTCAAGTAGCAAGCACTAAATTTGATTATTTCAAAATGAAACATCAAAATTGACTTTTGGTACATAGTTTAAAGTTAAATGTTTCGATGAATTATAGAGAGGTATTGTGAGTATTTTGATTTCGTTGTGCTCAGAAATATGCTCCGAAAGGGCAATATTAATTATCATTACCGAGGAAATTAAATCCTTACGTCTTTTTATATTGGCTTTCAAAAAATGCGATGACTATGTCATTCTGGAATTTCGCAGCTAGTCGATACGGAACAATATAGGCCATGTATGGCGATAGAAGTTGGGATCGCAGCCAACCGCGGAGGCATAGCGCGCCATCAGTTGGTGAAGGTCAACCATATCAAGTTCGCAAGCAAATTCAGAACATCGGCAAAACAGTGGAGAGTTCCAAGAAGAAAATATACTGGCGTTTTACTTTTGGTGAAGAAGGTGGGGAACATGAAGTTGTTCTGGAACATAGCACCCTTAGCGGGAAAAAAAAGCTGTTCCTGAACGGTGATATAATATTTGAGAGTCAAAAGGTTGGCAACTTTGACTGGAGTCATGGCTGGCCTATGGGCAGTCATGTCTGTCGTTGCGATATACTTGGGGAAGGGAACTATGAGCTTACTATCGATGCGAAGCCATTCGGACGCTGGCCAAGGGCTGACCCGAACCTTATTGAACAACTAGCTGCTGCGAAGCGCGACAGTGAACAGACGCTACGCCAGGATGAGCAACGTCGACTGGATATGATACAAGAGCAGAGGCGTTATGATCTAGCCAATGAGAAAAAGAAAGATAGAAATCGATCGACGCGAAGCAAAAGCGATGTGAGTAGTAGCAGCAAGAAAAATGACACACAGAAGTCATCAAAACCAAACCAGCAGACGCAAGATATACTCTGTACAGACATTTTAGATGCTCAGCCATCTCAGCATGATTTTGATCCTATAGTATCGCAGAATAGTGATCCTAGAAATGGTCAACCAAACGATACCACGGAACTGCTTAGAGTAGGCATGCAATTTCAGAATATGGGCATGAACCAAAGTAGCACGGATGTACACTTTAGATCTCTCCACTCAGAGCCATCCGATCAATTGTTTTCTAATCCTCCTAATTTCAACAATAATACTCTGCAGATAAATAATCAAAGTCTTAATGATACCCAGCACACTATTTCATGGAATACTGTTCCTAATCTTGCAAATGCAGTTGACAACCAATCGAAACCTGCATTTCAAACTGATTTTCAACCTTTACCTCAAGTTATTCATCCTCAAGTCATATCGGGCGGGTATTCTAACTCTACAGGGTTTGGCCAAAGTGTAAGTAGTGGTAGACCAGGATTATTGCAGCATGCACAATCACAGATGGTACCATCAAACACTAACATGTACCCCGGCCAAAGTTTCGGACCAGGTAGAGGCCTCGGCGCAATGGGCATTAGCATGATGGGGGTAAATAATGGATCTAACCAGAGTAACATGATGTCTCGACCTAGGTTATCCATCGACGCAGCATTTCAAACTCAGGCTGAAGTATACCAGCAAAGAGAACAATATATGAGACAGCAGCAGCAGCAATCTCAGCAGATGTTTATGGCATCGCAAGATCACAATATAATGGCAAATCAATACCCTACCAATAATGTAGGATCTGTGGGTAATATGAATATGCAGCCGAATATGGTCTATGGCAGCCACCAGTGGCCTATTTACAATGGGAATGTGAACTTTCCTAATAACCAGGCCCCGACGCAGCCTTTTGGGCCGAATATGTAGAGAGAGCTTTGGATCGATTGGGACTTATTGAGTGGACCAATTTTGCAATATCATACATATGAAGCAATGGTAAGACGAGAAAATAGAAATCAAAAAAATAACTTCACATTCATTTTTTACTCCAATACAGTTTAGAGATGGATACCTCACGTTTTTCATCTACTTTTAGTCTGTTATAATCACTTGTTCCGTTTTTTATACTCTAAACACTTTTTGTTTAATTACTTACTCAGGTTGAAAAAATTATATTTTTTCATCTTTACCAAAAATAATACATTTCTCTTGATTACAGTATTCGTTCTATTGCAATTCATATGTATGGTTTCAGCAATAATTTTTCCATGTAAGAAAATTTTTTGCCTTACTTATTTTTCAAGAACAACTTTATGATTGAACGCGAATATTTCTGTCAGGACCATTAAGGGCAAATTCTGGCGTTAAATTTTATTGAAAGTTATGTATCAGTAATTCAGAATGTATATCAAATTTGTAATCTTCTCAACGTGCGTGCTGTGGTTTCCCGTTATTTTTGTTATTATGTCTGAGTATTAGAGAAAATTGTTGAATCGTTTTTTAAAATATCGATAATTTTGGTGAAATTTAATTTATTGGCGCTTACAAGAATATTTTGAACTGCAAGGGGAAGATATATCGATATTTACTCTGCAAAGCAATTGTCTCAGCTTTGCTTTATAAGAACAAATAAATGTTCGGTTTTTTGCAAACCTGATTATCTGTAAAAAAATTTAAATTCGTTTGACATTATCCTTTTTAGTACAAGATGCAAAGATAATATGTAATCAATGCTAAATTCATTATTGATTTACTATCATAAAAGTTTCAAATAATTGAAATGGAAACATTTCAACATTTGAGCAAATTTGGAGAGAAAAAATTAGGTAGTAATCCTTTTGTTTGTCTCCTTATTGCTGTAGTCGAAAATCTGTTGCTTTGGCACTTTTAGATTTATATATTTACTTTTTCAATGGCTGTATAAATTCTCTTTTTCCTATTGTTAGAAAGTTGATATGTTTTAAGTTAGTTATGGACAGAAAAATTTGCTGTCAAGGAGGTTGGAAGTGCACATTTGATTCAATAATATCATTAAACAATTCAATTTTCTGGTAACATTACCTAGTACCATCGGTTACACCGTAGGATCAGTTTTTCTAATTCATCAGGTTAGAGATTTCAGAATATACCAATAAAGGGAGGTTGGTGGAGTGTCAAGCTAAGAAATGGTAGAGTTTTATAGTTTAGAACACCAATTTTTAGAATGTCAATTGTATTTTTGCATCAAATTCAAAATTCTGCCTAAAGTCATTGCTAATTGAGGCACTATTGCAAATGAGATATGATAATAGCCTTACTATAAAATTTGTTTCACTGTTACTCAAGGAGCAGAACCCCTGAGAACTATAGATCATAATTACTTCAGAACCCGACTTCACTAGTAATGACACCACTTTAACTTTTTCACTGAAACGCAGTCTCATCGATTACTTGAAACGGCGAAACTGTTATTCGGAAGTAGTACCAACAAAGCTGGGCGGACGCCCATCTAGTACATCCAAGCAAGACCTGTTTGAAACTATTCAACTATAAAGTTTGATTTATGTGCCAAAAAACCTTGGTTTGATTTTGTGAAAATGTGCCACCCACAGTATATTATGCTAATGATACAATTTGGAAGTTTAGAATCCAATGCCTGCACCAAAATATGCTGAAAATGATTAACTGCATTTGGTGATTAATTTCAGATATCTACTGTTTCAAGTGGCACTCTGAAATGAATTTTAGTGTTGGAACAATAAAGAGTGGAGGGAATAGTTGATTCTAGATGGATTTTTTTAACTAGTTTATTGATACATTCTAGACTCTAAATTTCATGGTGACAATAAATCTGAAGCGGAAAATATTTTGAACGCAATGTAGGGATGGACTTACGAATCATTGCGCTTTGCCCAAATAAGGAATCAATTGCTGAGTATGCCAAGGTAAAACGTATTTACAATTGCAGATATTATCAAAAATTGAATTAATTAAACTTCTACATGAGCTTTTTCATGCATATTAGTATGTGACCTTGGAGAATTTGAAAAAACATGGAAATGCATACAAACTGCTTTGGTAATTTAATAAAGTGCATGTTTTTTAAAATACAAAAGATCAAAATATTTTTGTTCACTTTTTTATATTAGAGGAAAGTACTCCTGACCATTACTGATTGGTATTTTCAAACTTGTCAAGTACGTAATGAAGCAAAAGCATCCAATATCAAATAAAAGAAAGAACCAAAACTGCAGACTTAAAATTTTTCTTTCTGTACAAGCAGCCATTTATTTGTAACAAATAGCTAAACAATGGGGAACAAAAATTTTCGTAGACAAATTTACCACTAAAAGATGGCATTAACTATTTAGAGCTATGCCTACAAGTGATAATGCTCACAAGTCACTCACAGAAAAATTTATTGTGTTATTGCAAAATGATTGTTAATAAAAATTGCTCCTTTTTATGCCATTTCAAGAATTTGTGCGTCGTAATGAATCGGAAAACTAAACTACATGAAAGTATGGAATATTTGCAGAAGTTTCCTGTAACTACTGTTAAACAAAATAAATAGTGAACTGATAGAAAAACTGGATGAAGGAAATTTTTATCTGGAAGGTATGCAATGCTAAAGAAGCATCATGTGATGACAAAAGGAGAATAGTATGAAATGCAAGCATTGTAAAAAAAGGAAAATACAAGCAGCTATACTTAAAAATAAATATGAGAATGAAGGCACAAACAAATACCAATGTGCTCAATGTGGTACCAAAAATAATCAAATACTGTGGAAATAGAAGTGATGAAGAACTAGAGTTGTAAGAATTTTTTTACTGGCTGCACATGGGTAATCGTAAAGGCTGCATGAAAAGTTATTTAGAAATTTGTTATTGCATAAAGTCTTTACATAGCTTTTATAAAAATTTCAGATATGAATAGTATTTGATGTGAACATAGAAAACTAATATATTAAGTATTTAAGGGTATTAGAGAAGTATATATTGACATGAACAAAAACCTTTAAAAACATGAATTTATTGATTTGTAACTAAAATAATTCTATACATTCTATTCACAACGCTCATTGGTATAAAAGTTGATTGCCTACCAAATCCTGTCCTAGTTGTAGCAAACACTAAGTTGTATTTCTGAAAATTTTGTATTTATATTACATTCTAGCTGCAAATTCTTTTGGTTTGTTTTTTAGAATAAGGTTTTTAAAGTTACCTTAGAATATTGACAAGAAAAGCAATAAATATCATTGAAAATGCAAGCTCATAAGTATTGTTATTGAAATCAATTCAATAAATCTGATCACAGCATATATTTTTCTAGAAGTATGTGTATGAGAAATAAATTCAATCGAGCATTCAAGGCTTACATCGAACTTCCTCCAGTTTGCAGAAAAAAACATTTGCACTGGCAGTTAAACATGTATTAATGAAATAATTTGATTGGTTCATTTTTAAACATTTTTCATAATCTTAATTTTGTTTTACTTTCTGTATGCTCACAAGTTCTAATTTTCCTTCTCCACACTGAATGGATAATAACTAGTTAAATTGAAAAAATATACTATTAAAGAACAAAAAATTGTTTCATATTATATAATATACTTTGCAGTTTTTTTGAGAGAATAGCATGAAGTTTTTGCATGATTGTCAATTTGATTTATTTGCAAAAAATTAAAAATGTAAAGAGCTAAAAGTGCATATTCTGTTTTATATAGTAACATCTGAGAAACTGTCTAGTGAAATGCATAACTTAGCACTGCAAAGCGTATACCTTTATTTAGTTTTCCTTGGCTAAAAGTTTTAGTTTCAATATATTCCTCTGTTTTATGTTCCAATCAGACAACTATTGCTTAGTAATTTTCAAACAAGTATAACTTATCTAATGTAAGGATAAAATTCACTTGAAAAACTAATCAGTTAAGCTGCAACCTTCTATTACGATAAACATTTTGAAAATATAAAAGACCATTACTCTCACATAGTCATTTTACATTTACTGGGTTTAAATATGAAGATTGAATTCTATATTATTAATAGCATTTGTTTTTTTACTGTTTACTAGAATTTCTTTAGTTTATCAGTAATTATGATCAACAGAGGAAGTGGTACTTTGGTTTACAATTCTGCCACTTAGCATTTGTGTAATAAAAAGATTTACTGGTGCATGTTCAATTACGCAACATGAAACATTTGCAATATAAAATGCAGTGAGCACTCCTGCTTCATCACATAGATGCTTCACAGTATGAGAGTTAGGTTAACATATACGTAGGCAATGGACTAGATAGTGAAACCATGTACTCTGAACATACTTTACATGATTCTTAGCAATGTCAAATCCTATTCAACAACTAGTATATTTTTACAGGTTCTTGTCATGATGCAACAAAACAGGCAAACAATACAAGAGAGTAACAGCTCAAATGTACATTGTATCTTGACCTGTGTTGTTGTTAGGAACTAATTTGTTTGCAACAATTAGTTCTTAAGGGAATTACTCTCTTAAGAGTTATTCCATTTTAGCTGC
>JAULBW010065410.1:0-46589 GCA_032358265.1 Vaucheria bursata
TTGTGTTTATGTTCACTCTTCTTAAGTTTAATAAAACTTTTATATTTTATTAAATCTTTTCTTTGTTTTGCTGTTTGTCTGCCCTCTGCCGGTTTAGGTAATTTTTTTTTGACAAAATATTTTGTTTTCTGCTCACCAACCTTGATATTCTGCATTTTAATTCTCAACACTAAATGTTATTCAGCTGCACATACTTCAAATCGTTGATACAGCAATCCCATATTTCTTGCAGGCATTGTGTGAAATCCATCACCATGCATATAAAGTACTCTCATGATGGTTTTGTTTGATATTTTTGTTCTTGCATACTTCATATATAGTTTGATGTAACCATAAAAATGATATTTGATATTTATATTTGAGGCATAAGTCTTATTTTGTGCTGTAACAATCAAGAATTGTTCACAGTCTCGACAAAGAGTTAAATTTCAACAAACGCCTTTGCGATAATATAGACTTTTTGAAATTCTTCGAACACAAGCCTCAAACGCTGTAGGGCCGATCAACGCACTAAATTTAAATGCCGTAAAATGTCGACTCGGTTATAATTTGGGCCGTAAGACAACTTTATTTGATTGGTCGAAATTGCCTTGTACGCTCTGTAAAATTGCTGAGAAGAATCGATGTGGCCGAAGTCTAGTGCCAATGTATGATAAGCAGTGAACTTCGCACTACTTTAAAAATAATGAATTCAACAATGAATGGCAATACTAGTGGCGAGAAAACTTTAAATGGCGATAATCATTATAAAAGTCGTGATAAGCATGCAAATGGATTTGATATACTGAACGGCACGAATTTCTCCGTGAAGCATACCTTTCCCTTTGGCTCGCAACATTACGATGTTTACAGGTTTGTAGTAATTTTAAATATTTGATCAAACGTTTCCATATCTGTACTAGCGTGGAGTGTCAAGCAATACGAAATTAATACGAAATGTTTCAATAAGACTCATATTTGTGTTCTTTTAATCAGGGCTGACTTCTTTCAGTTGTGTATTTGATTTAAAAATCATATGGCATGTCAATTTAAATGCATAAGGATGCGTGCGTATCAATTTCTTAATATAGCATTCGGTTCTTCCCGTATCTAGGGCTCGTTTACATTAAATGCTAAGATATCATACCCATCGTGTCCAGACATAATGAGTGGTGTCGATCGATTGAAAAAGTATCCACGGCGGCTGTTTCGAAGCTAGGTCTGGGCAGCGATACCCGCCCAGCGATCGAATTTATTAGCATTGATAATCTATATTCACAAATTTCCAATCTGTTTGCGGCATTTCCACATTTCTGGTTGCACACGTTTGGTAAGATTCTTACTTTCGAAATATATCTTTTGTAAATTAAAACTTTAATAGTTCTGGAAATTTTTTAAAGAAAATCTGTACGCATTTCCTTCTAAATAATTTTCATTTAACACAAATGAACTTTCATAGTAAATATTTTACTAAAAATATGAATCTAAATTAGTAATGCTTTTTTAATTTACATTTTTTATAAATTATTAGAAAAACTTGGAAGCATTATTATTTGCACCTAATTTATTGTATTTTAGTGTGAGGTTAGCGTGTGCCCTTATGTTTTATTTTTAGCAAAATAATTAGTTTTACTGATGGCGACTCTGTCATTAATACATATTGCTTTTAAAATGACAGAGTGATTGTAGCATCTTTTTCGTTGAACTACTGTATAGACATCTCTTTTGAATTATTGTGCTTAAAATAGTTTCTTTTTTGCATGGGTTAGAAGTGTATACTTAAATTGTTTTATTAATGAATGCATTTAAAAGCTATTGGGTTGCTGAATGTTCTTTTTTTCGTCAGTCCTCAATTTTTTCAATGATGGAACTTATTCATACTGCATTAAAGAGCATCATTTTAATTGATAATTCTTTCTATGCTTTTTTCTTGAAAGTTCTGTTATGATTTTTGGATCTCAATTCACTTAGCATTATTCATGGGGTTGGATTTCCACCATCCTGACTTCTGTAAAAATGATTTTTTTCTTTAAAATCCTTGTAAAAACTCAATCAAAATTTTTCGCATTATATAAGCGGTCAAGGCCAACCCATTGAAATGTGTCCTGAAAAAGATTGTGAATCAGCAAATGGGTGCAGAATGTGCATCATCGGAAGAACTTTTACATGCGCAACGATGCGGTTTTCGCAATTCGTGCATTATTTACGATTCTCCATGTAAAACTCGAACTGATTTACATCATGCTCTTCAGGTCAGTTCATTTAAGTAATGCACTTTTATTCGAATCACAAATTTGTACTCTCGTACAATGCTTTAGCGTATTTATTGCGAAAACACTCAGATCTAAGTTATTCTACAATTTTATAAATATTGCTTAATCAAATTAGGAACTTTGTGTATGCACCAAGTCATATTTTTTTGTCAAAACCAGTTTCTATATTTTCTATATATGTATTAGTTTTGTTTAAAATATTTTCTTCATTGGAGATAACAATTAATATGCATACATGTAGAAATGGGCATCGATAACAATTGACTTCTTGTTTAACTAAGTTTGTATAATATTGACCACAGTTGATATTCATTACTATTTTTACTCTTCCTTAATTAGGTAGGATGCCAAATTAGCCTAGACAGCATATCAGAAGTGTACATGGTGGAAGAAATTCTCTCCGAGCACAAAAATTTGCTTCAGAGTGACTCTAAAATTTTTCTGAGACTTAACGTGCTAGTAGGAAAAGGTAGCATCAGCCATACCAGCACTGCAATGAACGGCAGTAAATTTGGGGAGAGCCTCGAAGTGGACCGAATAGGGTTCCTAGTTGATGTGTTCCGGCGCTATTCTTGGCTTGTTGGAGTTCATGGCCATGTAGGCAGCCAAGGGAATTCTATGGAGATGTTAGTGAATTCAGCAAGGAGCCTAGTTGATTTTGCGTTACTGGTGAACAATCATCTTGGAAAACACCAGGTTCTTCGAATTTTTATTATTATTTTGGTTTCGAGTTAGTTTTTTTATGTTAAAACCCACATTTGTTAAATATCAAACAAGTCTCTGCCTGATTTATATTGAAAAATTTGGCACATGTTAGGTAGATTTAGTGTACTCGGGGCTGATAATTAAAGTTCAACTATAGCAATCGACGCATAGAATTTGATAAGAAATAGACATAAGGTTTATTTTATTTCCTTTACCCATGATGTAGAATCAAACTTACCTCTCGCCCACTCATTTACTTTAAATATCACAAAAAGTATTATGAAAAGTAGGTATTACCAATATCTAGAGTTCTTTCTCAAATTAATATGCTTGTCAAAAATATGAAATTGAAATGGTTTTGTTTGAATTCACAAGTTGATATCTCACTAATCTGTGCGATTTTTAAAATTGTGCTTGTAAGCGTAATATTTCTTAAAAAAGTTGATTTCTGTTGTGTACATGAGTCAGAATCTAACTTAGTCTTAGAGTGGCTCTAGATATATTGCCTGCAATTCAGTTCACGTTAAACTGGCAAGTGTTATTCCTCTCATTGTAAATCATTTTCTATGGTTCAAAATGATTTTTTGTGCAAGTCGAGTTTTTTAATTCTTCTTTTAGAAGTTTTATAAATTTCTTTTGTGTCAATAATTATTTTATAGTTTCTAATGTTTTCGACGGCTGGTATTTGTGTGCTAATTTGTAGGTCACATCTATTGATATTGGTGGTGGATTATGTGCCAATTACTGCACGAATGAGGCTTTCGTAGCTGGTATGAGTTATGTTGACTATGCAGAGGTGCTGATGCATTCCGTGCCGGAGCTTTTTGATGGGACTTTTTATGTTATCACTGAATTTGGAAGAAGTTTAATTGCTAAGGTCAGTATTTTAAACTAGTGATTTTACTTGTTCTATTCTTGGGTCTCTCAATACTAACAGAGTTAAGAGATATGTATGTCCAACATGCTTCAATTTGCTTTGAGTGAAGTAGCAATTATGACGCATAGCAAGCTATATCAGCTGCTGTACATAGTGAGAGTGAAATGTTAAACGAATAATTCCATGGATAAATTTACCAGCTTGAAAATCAATGCATAAATATATATGTTTATGACGATCTTGGCGGTACACCAGTCTACACTTAAAATGTAACATTTTTTTTTAAATTTATCAAATTTTTCCAATAATTTTCAAACAATAGAGCTGCATAAGATTTTCAGAAAAGTGGTGGAACCATTTTCATTTTCTCATTGGAATTGAGACGTGGTGAAATTGATTCATGGCTCATGGGAATATACAATGCTGATCATAGAGTAGAATCCAACCATATTCAATCATTTCATCGTTACAATCCACGAGAATCTGTTATCTTAACTTGTGTCATTTTTTCTTAAATTTTATATATATAAATTGATCATTTATCCAAAATGAATAAAACCAAGATTATCAAGTTTAAATGCATAAGTATGCAAGTTTTCAGTTTGAACGAACGACTTATGCAAGACTGATGTACACGCGATACACTGTCAATGTCTTCGTAAATGAAAATTTAATTTTGATTCACGTATGATCCAGTTGATTTTGGCATGCAAATATTGATTCTAACTATAAATCATTTCAAATTCCACTCATATAATTCAATTGCAGAATGGCTAGATGACATATTTCATTAATAATTTATCGACTTTCTGTGCTTTTTCAGTGCGGAGTTACTTTAAGTAGTGTAGCGGGGGTGAAAAACTGTGGGGGGACTCCAACAGCAATTTTGCATACTGGTGCAAATCAATTTGTAAGACCCGCTTACAGGCCATCAGAGTGGTTTCATCGCATATCAGCATTTACTGCTAAAGGTGAGCAATTTGTGATGTAAAACTTGATTTTAAAAGCAACATTATCTTTTTCGATGAAAAACTGCATGTATTATTCAATGAAGTTGTAGAATATCATATGAAGTATAACCCCTTAAAAGCTTAGATAAATTTACTAAAAGATTATGAACCATTAGAAATGCTGGGTAAAATTATTCTATATCTGAAAGATGGCAAATTTAATTGGGCAGGCCTCATATTTTTTAAGAGACAATTTAGGTAGATTGGTAGGTGAAAATAGAGTAAATTCCTTCGATTAATGCTGTTATTGTATATGTGAAAATTACTCTATTGGCACTTTTTTCAAAATGCTGAAGAGTGAGTTGCTAATTAAGAATTTTTATCATGAATTGTATTTTACAATAAAGTAATATAAATATTTTTTTGGATTTGAATGCATATGACGTTTCTGTCCTATCCCTTCTTAAAATATGATTTTCAAGAATAGAATAATATTTTACAATATGAGACGCTTAAACAAAAAACTCGAAAAAACTTATTCAAGTACTGAAAACTTCGGATATAACAAATTAACCTATAATAGTTTGTTTGTTATCAGTGCAAATTAACTATAAATGAATTTGTTTTATCCAAATTTAATATATTGTCCTTTTCTGTAGGTAAAGCTAATATTCAAGACACTAAAGATATGGCTCTTCAGAACATTGTGGGACCCCTCTGTTTCAGCGGGGATACCTTAGGACGGTCTCTACTGTTACCAAGACTAGCCAGGGGAGATATTGTTTGTATTCACGATACTGGAGCTTATTGCACATCAATGTACTCAATGTATAATTCTAGAACGCCTTTACCGGTGTATCTTTACAGGTTTGATGCAGAGGGAGGAGTGCAATTTGAAGTAGGGAAGGAGCAGACGATTGATCAGACACTCAGTTTTTGGAATTAATAACACATGTTTTTTTTAAGTTTTGTTCCTTTTTCAATACATCTTGTTCATAAACTAGGCACATGCCAAATTTTTTACAGAGAGTTTTTGTGTTTTTTTTTTCAAGTGATTCGTCATTTTTAAGTGTCTTGCAGATTTACAATGTTCTAACCATATTAGTTTAGTCAAATACAATTACAATTAAGGTTACTGCTTCACATTATTGAAATCAATGTAAGAAAAATCATAGCTTTTATAACGTTTTCATTCAAGATTAAATTTGACAATGCTGGCAGTAATATAGTATCACATTAATAAAACAGATATTCATCAAGCGTAAACTAATCAAAATCCGCTCAAGTGAAAAATCAGTTCAAAATTTCTGTTAAAATAATTTTGCATATTTACTATGTAAAATATTGTGCCATGAAAAGTTACCTTTGCTGATTATATAAAACAACGAGTGTGTAAAAATTATATCATTCATCGAATGTCTTCATAATTATATATTTTTTTATGAGTTCGATGCTTAGGAAGATAGTTTAGAGTACCATAGTCAAACTGAAAAATTCAATGAATTACTTAATGCAGATCTTTCAAAACAAGCAACGCTTAGGTAACAATCTCAAAAGAATAATTTTGACGAAAGATTCTTGTAGCTAATTGACAGAAGAAAACTGATCTTTCATTGATGATGTAGAATTCAAGTTTCCCCACAGTATTATAGACATAAGGATTGCTGAGGACGTGGTATGTCTTGAATTCGTGTTTACCAGCAAATTTTTTAATGTGGTCCGTAGAATTCTGACAAAATAAATTTTGTACGTGACAAAATCTTCACGAACCACCGAACGAATGCATTATATTTGAAATTCGTTATAATTCAAAAACCTAATGCTGAATTTGCACAAGATACCTATTACATTCATCCTTTATAATTGAAAATTCAAAACAAATTTGTAATATCCAAAGATGCTGCACTGCTTAGAAGTTATTCATTAGGGAATAAATGGAGAGGGTCATATTTCCATGCTAAAAAATGAGGGTAATGAGATTTTCAAAAATGGGGATGCATCTATTATCCCCCCCTCCCCTCTGCCAATGGATGGAAAATACTACACCCCTCAACTAAGATGTAAACCAGCCCCCAATCGCCTACGCTCTTCTTTACTCGCTTTAAGACCTGGCCTAACAAGGAATATGTACGTACATAGCGAAGCAAACAGTGTGGTAATGGCGCATACAAGAAATGTGCCCTGAAAACATGATTTTCCGACACAATTATCATCATCTCCGTACATTAGGTTCACGAGTAATGTGGCAAATAGAAACGATCCCGCAGCCGGCCTAAATCAAATAGAATTGCTCATTATTCCCTGAATTTTATCAATCCAATAAAAATTAATAATCCGTACATTTATCTTACGTTCTAGTTGATCAATTATACAAAACTTCGGACATAACGAATTTGTCCGGATGACCAAATTAATTCATTGCATCCAAAATTCGTTGTATCCGAAAATCTGGAGCTAAACTTGGATAAAATATCCACAATTTTTTATTCATTTTCTATAGTTAAAATTTTTTGTTAAAAGAAAACTTGTTTTATTTGAAGTCATTACTATTTGCTAAATTCTACGTGCATCCATAAATATATACATATATATATATATATATTTATATATAAATCCCTTCTAAAGAAACTATAACGATAACGAACTTTTGGCATTTTATTAGAAGATTTTTAGCTTAAAGGAGAAGAAAAGTCATCTTAGTCGAGTTAAGACCTGACAGGCAGTAGTGATTAAGTAAAATTATAAAATAGCTGATACTATGTAATTGATGGCCGGAAATATTCACTATACTTAAGAATGATACGGCAGTGAGAGAGTGCTACTAAAACAATATATATATATGAATTTAATAGTTAAAAATGAGTTCACAATTTTTATTTACAATCAAATGGAACAACCCCTGAATCTAAAGAGAATTTTAATGTTTTTATTTTTAATTCAATATAAAGAATTTAGTTCTTGACCTATTATATTCAAAAAGCTGTGAAATCCTAATATATAAATTCAAAATTTGGCCAGGAAATCTGACCCTTTGAAGATTTGTAAAAAAATGAAACTTTGAAACCACAAAAATATTGATGCAGATGTTGATATAGTTATGCAACTTATGCCTTACCCGAGATCTAGGAGGCCAAATATAGTGGCTATGTGTCTGGTACCAAAGCAATCTCCACATACAGCCAGTGCGACGCTAAACATAGACCCGTATGCTGCCCCGGCAAGAGCCGCTCCAAGGTACAGTAAATCAGGGACTCCGAAGCTCAAGAGAATGCTTACAGAGCAGGAAATCAAAAGGTTCACACATAAAGTCGATGCCCTGAAAAACAGACAAAAGATTAATAAATCTTATAAAAATGTATATTTAGACATCAAATTTTTTATATACTATATACTTTTCAAGCACATAGCATTTGTATCTAGATTTTTACTTTGCATGTTCAATTTCAAGTTACTTCATAAAAGCTTCAATGAAATTTAAAAATTAATTTTATTTTTACAAAAATTTCAAAATATTTGTGTTCAACTTCAATGTTTAGATTCTCCATCACTCTTTCCTTTTGAAATTGATACCGTGGATATGCAAGTTTATATTATTAAAATGTCTGCATGTTTATATTATTAAAATGTCTGCATGTATAGAAAAAACATTATGGGATATTACTTTATACCTCTGCAAGTTCCAAGGGGCACCATTTTACCTGTTAGAGTCAAATTCAGTACTTATTGGAGATATTTACTTTGTCCCTAGAAATGTATCTCAAGTTTTTATTTGAGAGAAATATCCCATTCATTGAAAGGGGCACCAAATATTATTCTATTATATAAATCTCCACAACAATTTCAAAATGGCCTTTCATCTGCGAGAATATTTTCTGGAGTAAGCACTCTATGGAGGTAATCCTATTTGTATGTTCAAATTATATATTCAGTGGCTAAAGTCACCTAGGATAGCCTGCAGCTACAATTTTGTCGGATACCCATCCAGCAGTAATTCTTCCTCCAGCATTACATAACCCCATGATACTTACCAACAAAGAGCTTGAATCTAGACTCAGAGAGCCCCCAATACTTGATATATTATTAATCACAACAAGTCCTGAACCAGCACCGCACCTAAGAAAAATAACAAGATATGGGATAAACTCCATAACACTTTGACAGAGAATATGCAGGAAGCTTTGGATACAACAAATATACTCAAACAAATTTTTGCGTCCAAAATCACCTTCAGAATTTCGGATATAACGAATTCATTCATTAACCATGACAGATTTGTTACATTAAAAGTTTACAGTAATTAATATTAGAGTTTTTAATTTTCCTGTAGCTTAGATACTATACTTTATATTTAGATCTATTTATTTTACTTTTAATGAAAAGATACTTGCGCTGGAAACAACGCAGATAGGATGAAAATTACATTACTATTAAGTTTTGGACTTGAAGTATTGTTGAACTAGTCATTGAATTCATGACATTCAAAAATATGATGCTAAGTATGGCATAATCTGACTTTTCTTTCATTCATTAAAAGCGAAAAATCGTTAAATGTAAATTTGATATATTCGAAGTTTACTGTACTATTAAATAAATAGACTATTTCCCCAATTTCTAGAGTATCAGAGGCATTTTTTGCCGAATTATAGCTAAAATTTCCACTAAATTAAGTAATATTTCCGTTTTATTAGACCTACATGAATGCAAGGAGTAGACACCAAAATCGAAAATCTTGCATAGCTTCTTGGAAAGTCATTCCTTCGTCCCCCTCTATAGCTAGAATTGGGTCCACTCTTGGCACTAGCTCCTCTAATTCAACCCCCAAGGATTCCTCCCCCTCAACTAACCTTGTGCCCAACAAAGGCTCGTTTTCTCGAAGCAGAGGTTCTTCAAATATACTTCTAGTCTGGTTTGGAGAGGAAGATGAAGTACAAGGTTAATATTGCCATATTCCCTCGAATAAAAACCTAGGGCTTGTAAACGAATTGTAACCCCAGTAGTGTGGCTTTTATTCAATTGCAAGCTAGTCCTTATAATCGGTGAATTACAGAGAATTAGAATTACAAAAAATTCCAAGAAATTTACGAATATTTTGAATCAGATAGATGGTATTAGAAATGACGGAAACACATATTTTGGTCCTGATCTCGAATACAAGCTATGGGATTTTTATTTCAATAGGCTTAATATTCCTAAAAAATGAAAAAAGTTCTCAGAAATGAAAATTTTAGAATTTTTGAAAATAAGCCCTAGGACTTGCGTTCAGGGGATTAAAGTAGGTTTGGTATTCTGCGTGCACTTTTTGTACGCTTCTGTTTTGCTATGCAGACATTTTTTAAAACAAAATTTTTGAATCACTTTAAAAGAAAGACAATGTTTGTATACCCGAAAAGAATTAATCGCCATTCGCACAACTAAGAGATTTTTTAAAGTATAGCTTTGAAATTAATATTTTGCAGCAATACGCACTTTTTCCGAAATATATGGGCAGTTAAAAAAATTTTGGAGTAGCTAAAAAATAAGCCTGCAAAGTGCATTGTATACTAAATGTACTCTTATTCAAAGAATATGAAGAGCCGGCCAATACCATTTTATAGTAATCTAGAATTTGTGCACTTTTTCATTTCAAGATTAATCTCTATTAAAATCGGATGAAGTAGCTTGAGCCTTCTTAAACCAGTAATATTGATTTTTCTAAAATTATGTTAAATACTCTATTCACTATACTATTTAATATGCAGATTTTAAACTACCCTCATACTGCTTCCTATCAATTTCAACCGAGAAAAAAGTAAATTTCCACTAAAACCAAAACATCACTAATTATTCGTTTCAATGTTTTATATAAATGATAAATTTTTAAATTATTTAAATTTTACTGAAAAGTAACCCCCCATATATAAAACTATTATGAAAACGAACCATATGCCCTACTATAAAAAACGAATAAGATCCCAAAAATCAAATTTGCATGGATAAATTTGATCTTCTAACAAACTGTAAAGATACTTTAAATTTGTCTGAATATCACTTGAATGGTAGAAGATTAAGATTCGATGAGATGCACATGCATACCTTAAGTAACACTTTTCCATATCGAAATGGCAAGATTGCAATTCCAGAGATAAAAATAATAGCCCCGATACCCCAATAAGGACAGGGAAATACGAAATTTGAAGCTGCACACAAACATATATGCTCATGATACATATCAGCATATATACAAATTTGTTCAATACTGATATTCAAAGTGATTGAGATTTCAAAAAATTCCCTAAATTTTCTACGTGTAGAATATGTAAAAGATAGCGCTAGCCATTCTTTCATTATATGAATACATATAAGCTCATATTGATACTGACTAGTTCAGTTGACTCTACACATATAACATAGCAGCCTATATTGAAGCGCAGCTATAGAAATTGTTCTTATAATATTGTTCGGAAATAATTCTAAGTTGAAGATAAAATTTGTATTTTACACAATTGATATTACTCATTTTTTCTTTTCTATTTATGCTCATCATATAAGAGACTTGTCACTAGTTAAAAATGATTCAAATGAAAGAAAATATATCTTTCAAGCTCAAAAGAAGAATTTTGTAAAATAAATATATCAACAATTTTATATGCAACGGAGTACTCGCTAGTTAGCGCTTTTGATTGGTCAATTCATGCATAAGGAAAAAGATTTTTAGATTACTTTAATCTTTTAAATGATATTATAGAATAAAGTTAAAATGTAAATTAGAATTTCATAAATGCAGGTTTAATGAAATTCGAAAATGACCACTGAAAAGATTTTTACCGATTGTATTTTATTTTCGATCAGATATATTTGATTATTTGAATGCAAGAAAAATATTCCAATTCCCATTGGATGAGCAAACTAATAAAATAAATTTTCAACGAGTACAATGAAATTTCGATAGCTTATTTCTACTCGATGAAAAATTCATTCTCAAACCAATCAGTAAACTAACAAGAAACAGATCGGATCATTAAACACTCAACTAATATAGTCGAATATAGGCAAGTACATACAAAGGAATATATAAATATGCTATCTGCCACAATATATGAATCATTTTATACAATCCGAACTTAATAAATTTCAGTTTAATAATGGATGTAGGCCGCATACAAAAATGGAAAAAGAAGTACCTTCAAGGGCTATACTTAAAATAACTATGGCTACCAGTCCGACGTACCACCATAAAAAATGGGACAACGTAGGGACGACCCCTTGACTAAGCTCTGTAATGTACGAAAGGTGAGATTGCGGTATCACATTGATTGGAATAGCAGTAATAAGGCCAATAATCGGAAGCATAACCCTACATACAAGTGACAGATATCAAGTGAACTAAAAGTGGCCGTGTCTTTTTCATGATGCACATCTACAAAAATAACCCAGAAATGTTAAACAAGTAATTCAACCAGCAAAAATGCATATCCAAATAAATTCAGTAGTACTAGTCGAGTTAACTAGACATGATTGTATTGGTCAAGTTTTGGGGTATTTATGGAAATTCCGACTGGGGACCCTACGTGGGGAAGTTTGAGAAGAAATTAAGTGCTAAAGTTTCTGCACATGCGAGAATATGACTTAGGCTTGTATTTCAAAACTGTATAATTTGATAAAAACTTTATATTGAGCCATCTGTACATAATTAAGAAAATTTGATTATTTTACAAAAATAAATTATTTAAACTTGGTTTTGAATTAGAACGTTTATTTCAAACTAAGCATGCACAAATTACACCTAAGTCAGGAATTCGAGTTAAATCTAGAATAACGTTTATTTCTTTAATAAAAAAATCTGCATGATAACTTGCAATAAAATCGTAACAAACCCTGAAAGTAGAATCATGGTTATTTAATTTCCATTCTTGAAGAACACATGGCTTAAAAATTATTGAATAAAAATGAAGCTCTTTACCATTATAGTTACAGTAAATATCTCACCCAATCGTATATAAAAACGCAATCACATGATCTTCTCCAGTTAAGCCCTGAAACAGTACTGCCAATAAAGAACTGCTCATGCCCAATATAGATTTCAGTATTCCACTAATCTGTTGTATACGTACAATACTATGTAATAGAACAATCATATGATTGATGAAATAGCACGAAGATGCTGAGGCAGCAAGAAGCGAAAGAGTCATATTGAACCTATACTCCTGGGATTTCCCTTTTTAACCCAATACATATATACAAGTATGCATACATACTTGTATTACAAAAGAAATTACCAGCAAAAAAATTTCAAAACTACAAGTATCATAAGGAATATAAATATCAGAAACTTACTAAATACATGCCTGATTTGAAAGAAGATAAAACAAATTATGGCTCACCAATCAAAATGGACACTGAGCAAACTATTGCTGTTAGACTATTTTTACTTACTGGCCTTTTTCTATTTTTTTAATATTCCCCTTCTGCAGTAAATTTCAGCCACAACGAATTTGTCCTAACCACCGAATTAATTTTTCATATCTGAAAAAATGAAGCTGAACTTGGCAAAATATGCCTTTTCATTTATTTGACATAAGTAAAAAATTGGTAAATGCAAATCCTTTAAATTTCACTGTGCTCCTCTAAATCAGTTCCCTGTTATTTGATATACTCTTATCAATATTGCCACCAGTTTGGTTTCGGCTCGACAAAGGTGACTTAAAACTCCATTAAATGATGCATATTTGATGCTTGAAACTCTACTATACAACATATGTTACACAATTTTACCAATCGAGCTACAGTTAATGTAAAAGGCTAAATTACTGTAAATGTAATGAATCCACTTTTAGAAAAATTTCACTTGTAGCAGCTAAATAGAAAGTCATATTTTGTCCAGATTCAGCTTCGTATCTTCGAATACAATCAATTTATTCGGTGATTCCGACTGATTCATTATTTCCGAAGTTTACTGTACATAGCCTATTATTTTGAAATGCCACTAATTAAAAGCGCTTAAGTAGTAAGCGAATGCTTTTTGAACAGAAATTAAGCAATATGAAGTTGCTCTTCAGTAACTTTCAAGCGTACCTTTCCTCTATCTATTGCGGGAAAATTTCTAATGCAAGTGCTCTGGCCAGTAGATAAGAAAGCTGCAATGCCGAAATTAGCCAAGTAGTAAGCAGCTGACACAGTGACTACTGAAGAAGATATTGTCAAATTCGTCGCCAATGCCACGTAGAATGTGCCTATACAACTAACAATAGACCCCATAACAAATAAGGTGGCTGGTGAAAGGAATTCAAGAAGCAATCCAATTAAGAAAGTGCTCCACATGCCTAGCTCGCCTTTTTTTTAGCGAAGTCAACAAAAATAGAGAAGAGTATGAGAATTTGAAGTCTGAAATAAGGTATGCAAAGTTGTATTTATTGCAAACTTTAGATAGGACTAATTCGCTTCCAACTAATTATGACTTATAAGAAACAAATACATAAATAAGTCATGTTGAGTCAAGTTCAGCTTTAGATTTTCGGATATAACAAATTTTGAGTATGAGATTCGATTTGGTGGTGCTAACAAATTTTTTAGTTACAAAGTTTACTGTATGGCTTAATAAAATAACAAAGCAAAAGAGAAGATTCAGTTGAACAAGGAGTAATATGAACCATGAATAATAACTAAATCCATGTACAAAGTGGGAAGTCATAAAATTGGAATTTAAATTACAAAATGACTATCCAGCATAATAAAGATTAAATTTCATTTCATACCGCCACAAAAAAATAACGAAATATTTATAGATGTATTAAATTGGTAATTCAGGAAAAATATATTGACGGTTATGTAACTCATTCAGTAAACTACAGAAATTAAGAAATAGTTATGCATTTGTAGCCAAGCTATATTACCATAATACTAAAAATTCCACCAAAGGTTTAGATATAGGGAAGAACTCAAACATTATATGAGCACTGCTTTCTCTTCATGACTGTTAATACTTTAACATTAAATGCGTCACTCATTGACAATGTAGCCGTATTCGATCAATTGTTGAGGCAACTTTAGCATAGTTTGAAAACACTAGTTGTACAAATATATTCTAAAACTAATAGTTGAGCTATAATTCTATTAAAAAAGGATAATTGGCTTTTAGAAAGTCCAAAAACTAATGACTGCTGTCATATTACAATGTGTAAAATTATTTCTTGGCTCTCGAAGAAACTCAATAATGAGCATCGATAATGAATATTAACAATGAATTATACAATGAGAGATATGCTTTGGTAATGATATCTATTATGTAAAAGTATTTTCAAGAAAATACAATCTGGTTGATTACTAGGCGCCAAGCTTTGACTCGACAAATTTAGATTCAAAAGCACGAGAGGAAAAATTATTACCGAAACTGGCAATGAGATCAATGCTTTGTTGGGAATATCCCAAATTATTTTGAATCGTGTCACTAAAAAGTCCAAATGCATAGCCTAGGCCAGAAAAGCAGGATATATAGATGGCGGCCGAAAGCGAACTCCATCTGCTCCAATATCGCTTCCGAGAAAGGAGCTCCGAGTCATCCAGAGTCACCATTGTGCCAGCTTATGTAGCACGCAGGAAATATTATGACATCAATTTTATAAAATATCAGAAGGTTAGGAACAGAAACTTCTGAGAAATCTAAATTCTGGCAGGATCAGAAATCTTTGACGGGCATTAACACATAGCTGTATATTCAAACAAAACTTTTTATTTTGTAAATACGGTTAGCAACAATTTTCATAATTGCACCACGATGGGGCGACCAAAATCTTGTTCAACGAAAGGTCAATATATTCTTTTTCGATCAGCAGCAAGAGCCTTTCGGAAAAATGTTACATTTCAATAATTAAATATTGATTCTTTCAGCGATGGAGCTGATTCTTAGTCGCCCCATGGTGATGCATCTAGGGACTCCGATGGATTAATGTGATGCAGTAAAAGTGACATGAATATAATTGATGGGCAAAACTGAAATGTTACTATACTGGACATGTTAATGGACAGAAATACCTCTAACAATAAAGAACTGGAAAATTCCTCTATCATGCCTGGTACAACATGACTGATGTTGTCATTACCAAAAAAAGTTACTGGGTTATGAAGATATGCATCAAATACCAAAACCATCACCAATTTGAGACCAATCCAAATCCAATCGGATTTGATTGGATACATAATGAGAGCTGGCTTATCTGATTGAACCCAAATTGATCATGGATAATATTCATAATCCATATAAACTGGAACCTCTACATAAGTAAAAGGCTTAGTTTGATGCATCAATACATTAAAGTAAACTTTATTCTGTGTAAAATGGTGCCATGTATGACAGATTCAGATGTACTGCAAGGAAAATGCATTAGAAATGAGACAATAATTCAATTTTAGGATTACTGCAGAACAAACAACAATATGAGAATGAAATAAATAACGGTAATGAAAGAAATCAAAATAAAAAGCATACATATCAATATGATAAAAAAGAAAATGTAGAATAAGTCCAGTGCTCCAGTGAGACTGCTGTCACAAGGATGATATCACTTTCATTATATAGGGTACCAAAAAAGTGATAAAAATATGGAAAGCAGGACCAGTCTTAAAACTGCGAACATGAAAACACAATTACTCAAAAAATGAATTTGTTTTGGTGATAACAATGTATCATAGTAACATGTGGCCTAAACAATAGAACTGGCTGTAAACTTTAGTTGTAAAGATATGTAATTTAAATAATGGATCACAATATAAAGGATATGATAATAGAAATGAATATGAAATCTTGATACTATCTCATGCTGTAAAACATTTAGCAAAAGATTGTGAATGAAAGCAAGAAAGCTCAAATAAATGAGCTTGTTGAACTTCTCTGAATCTACAAAAAGAAAAAGAATACTTTCATACTGGCCTTAACTTTGGAACCAACAATAAATCTTGAACAAGAAATGTAAATGTGTTGCCTTGAGGAAGGTCTCTGTCTGCATGTCTATAAATCGGTGACTGGTATATTCTGTGATGTAATAGATCTGTTTAAAGCAAACTACTGGTAACAGACATTAATATGCTTTAGGTATTGGTAACTACAATAGTTTTCTGCAAATGCAACAAAGTTAGTATCATTTTATATCATTTTCATGACTAGTATATACTATTAGTAGTCTGATAGATGTAATGGATACCATATTTGAATAAGAGTATTTACAGACAGCATTAAAAATCTAAAAATACTCTTTTAACTGCATTCTAAGCAGTGCATTTAAGTATAGCACATTCTCAATTACTCTTGGTTTTATCAAATATAGACCGTCCAAAAACATTTTCTTCGTAGAAAAAGTAAAAGATTACTGGCATGATCCTTCTCATGGTATTGATTTTTTTACAGCAACATAACTCTAGTTATTATGATAAATCTCATAGTTGCAATGAGAAGAAATAAAGGTCAGTTATTTCATAATCAGCAAGGAGTTTGCTACTAGTTTTGAGTTAGAAAAAGTGCAGTTTTGCTGTAAGAAAAGCACAATATTGACATGGTTCACATGGAGTAAGTTACTTAGTGGCCCAGGATTTTGAACAAAGTTAAAAATGGCATGTTTTCTTAAATCCTACTTGCAAGGCTACTTATTTGTCATTACAGCTCTGCTTCAAATGATTATAGGTATTGTTGATTTTTAGAATGAGAATAAATATTTACAAGTTTTTGGAGACAGGGGACTTGTGCAGTGTGACCTTAAGATCACCAATAAACTTAAAATATTTACAAATGTCAGATTAGTTTTGGATATTTTTAATAAAATATATAACATCTAAAGAAAATCTAAAAGGATTTTATTTCAGACACTATAAAACCAACTTGCTTAGAGATGAATTGTTAAAAAGCTATTGTGTATATGAAAGTAAGAAATACTTATGAAAGTTTTTTGTGCTATGAGATAAACAGAGAACATGATTGTAATCAGCAAAAATTAACTGGTAGTTTTGAATCATGCATTATTCAGGAGATGATATTGCTATAGGAGCTTCCAGTATTACTAGTTTGTTGGTAGATAGAGAGCAGATAACTAGTTCAGTATTTGTAAAGGCAAAAATGGCTTGAGCCTTGGTTAAAAATACTTTGTCCAATTGCTGCTGTACCAAAATGAAAAAGGATAATTATATATATTTTTGTCAGAGTAATAAAGGTGCATGTTGTGTCTAAAATATTGTGCCAAGAGCGCAGTGGGTAGAAAAAACAATAGCATATGAAGACATTCATAAAATACATCATACAGCAGTATTGTCAGAAACATGAAACACAACAAAGCACAACTGTGACAAAAATGAGTGCATTTATCATGCACTAATTGTGTTGATGGAAGTGAGCTAACTATATCAACACAACAAAATATATAACCCTACTGGTATCTGCACAGCCAATTTACTTGGAATGTCATAAATGAAAACTGATTGCAGCTACAAAAATAGAATTAATCCCTAAGGGACTTAATTCCTGACAAGTATCTGTTAGAAATTGATTACAATATTGTACTTTTACTTTGAGTTTATCTGTGTATTGGTGAATTCAATTTAGACATGATTAGTACAAATATAGTTTTTGTTTATTGTGTTGTCATGATTTATTCTTGGCAGCACGTGATACAAACTAATGATGAATGCTGTTATGCATGTTTCTAACTTTAGTTTTTTAAATTCATTCTAATATCATAGTTATGCATACATTTTGAATAGTTGGCTCTAACAGTATATACCTACAACCTGATTATGCATTTTTCTTGCGGCATCAAGTTAAAATAGTTTGCTCTTGGTGGCAGAATAGAGATATGAAAACTCTTTTTGGCTATGGTGCTTACATTAATATAGTAACTAAGTTTTCATTTGATATCCTCTGAGGAAACAATGACAATGTGAGCATTGTTAACAACATGATATGGAAAGATTTTTAATTTGCATTGCCCAATGCACAATTGTCATGATTTCTACAGGTACCTGGCATGGGTAAACTTTTTTGATGCCACAGATGTTTGTGCACTTGCCATCAGTGCTATGCCGGAGATCTTGCTACTCACGGCATGGACTCATCATGTGCATCCGATGACAAGAAGTTTGTTAGGAATGTAGAATACAACATGAACACAAGGAATTCGCAACAGAATATGTATATTATTACATCCTAAATTGTGTTGATAGAAGTGAGATATCTTTACTAACACAACAAAATATCACTTACTGAAACTTGTTCTCATAATCAGAACTGAAACTCGTTCTCATAGACTAAACTGAAACTCCAACATGGTATCAGAAGAAATGTACCGCAGCTACAAAACAGAATTAACTTCCTTAGGGGTTAATTCCTGACAAAGTTGCATTCATGATATGGAGTCAATGAACATGCTCAATAATGTTCTTCCTACACATCCAGATGTAAGAACTATAACTATTCTTTAAATTCACATGGTCTAGAATGTTCTATATTATGTTCTGTTCCATATTTTTCTATGACTACAAAAATCAGCCAATGAGAATGAGTCTGATCATCAAGTTCAAGCTAGTCACAAGTTATTCCTTTATATATTTCATGTTTATGCTATCATTCGTTTGCGAAAACAAATGCACAGGCACACACAAGAGTTAATACATTTGCTTTCTTTTCTTTCTCTGATTTCATTTGTTGCTGTTAATCCATCTCCATTGTTTTGTTAACTTTCCTTGATTTATTCTCTCGCTTCTTTGTTTTTTTTCCTTGCAAGTCCTAACTCTGGGTTTTACACAAGTTTGCACCTGAAGTCATAGACAAAGGTGCATGCATGACTATGACTCCTTGCTTTGATTGGAGGTTACTCAAAAGAGTAGCTGTGTGCTGTGATGCACAACAAAACAGACAAACAATGCAAGAAAGTAACAGCTCAAATGTACATTATATCTTGACCTGTGTTGTGAGAAGTGATCACATTTCAACACAATATTACTAATTTCAGACCTATTGTATGACTAGCCACTTATTAAGAATGTAACTACCTTAAAAATAATGAATGTTCCAAATAAGGACATCTGCAGCTAAAATAGAAAAAGATATTAACTTATGACATAAGTTAATTTCTGGCATTGTGCAAGGAGTACTATGTAAGTGTACATGCTCCTGTCAGCACGCCAGTACCTTAATAGATTGCATCCTTCCAGGAACTGCAAAAAAAATTATCCTGACTGTTGCTCATGCCTATCTCCGTTGCAAGTATACCTGCTTACTCATTTTATGCTGATGCAACCCAATAAGACAGTACTACTACCATGTAGTGCTGCCAAGATGCCCGCGAGACTGACTGATGAGGGCCAGTTTGGTCTGCAATTGAGATATGCACATAGACACTTAAAGTTGCTGCTGCCCATGAACCTGCCTGCATTGACAGCAGCTGTAGAGGGCTGCTGTATAACTGCCTTTGTGAAAGTGCATGGCGGTGCTCTTACTGCCCCTTTAAAGGTGTGGATATGTTTACCTTTTGATGTAATCTGGTTGATTTTGTGTAAGAGTACAATAACTAAGCTAATGTACAAACTGGTTGTCATTAGACAACCAAGCAAAATGCATTGATTAAATATTTAGGTGTAGTCTGTTAAACTGTCTTTGTTGCTGAGAATAAATTTTGTTAACACATTATTTCAACATTGTTTTCATATTCATCAAATTAAATTGAATTTGTTCAAACACACTATGAATCACTGATAGTCATACAAATGATTCACGAATAGTAGAACTGATGACACAGTCAAAAGTCAGTTCCTAACATTCTGCCAGTAGCTGTTTGCTTGTTTCAAAGATTAAGCCATATATGTCTTAGAATAGATACAATTTGTACTCTAAATACAGCAAATGGCTCATTACATCAGAATTCATTTAATGAAGCTTACTACATAGCTGTAGTAATTCTTGATCTAATACATGCAGCCCATCTCAACACCATCTGCTCATCAAAAGTCTTGGCAGGCAGGGAAAGGGTCTCTTTATTAGATAGAAACCAGCATGCTTCTTGCTTTGACAGAACTCTGACATTTCAATGGTGAATAATGATATCAGATGAATTGTTTGACCTTCTAATCGTTGATATCTTGTTCAAGTTTTTACTCTATCAGCTTTGATGGTAGAGTATTGGCCAACCATGGCTTCAATGGATGATGGGTAATTTGGGTTCTATTCAAGAGAAGTCCAAAAGATGGCTACCACATCCGAGGAAGGCAGCAGGCACGTAAATTACCCAATTCTGATGCAGGGAGGTAGTGACATTAAATTATAATGTGGAGCTCTTATAGTCTGACAATTGGAATAGAAATAGTTTATATTCCTTATTGAGGATCAATTGGAGGATAAGTCTGGTGCCAGCAGCCATGGTAATTCCAATTCCAATAGCATATACTAGAGTTACTGCAATTGAAAAGCTTGCAGTCGTACCTCTAGTGTGCTGCTGTGCTGGTATCTCCTCAAGAAGGTTGCATGTGGCTGGTTACTTCATCCGTGGATTTGCATTCCTCTCCGGCATTAGGTTGTTGGAGGGGAGGAAGCCCGCTGTATACTGTGAAAAAAATAGAGTGTTCAAAGCAGGCTGTCACTGCTGAATACATTAGCATGGAATAATAAGATAAGGTCCAGCATATCCGTCTTTTATTGGTTTGGAGCCGAGGCAGTGATTGACAGGGATAGTTAGGGGTATTTGTATTCTGTACCCACAAGTGAAATTCCGGGATTTACAGAGGATGAGCTACTTCATGATCTGTTCAAGACTGCAATCTGCTACTCATTCATATTCTATTCATGCCTATTTTTTAATACAATTCATATTATCAATTCAAATTTTTTCTACATTTCTTACTGACAATTGTCTTTTTTGCTCAAATACAACAACTTATACAGCTTTTTGTCAATTCTCAAGGTCACTTTTGTAAGAAAGTTAATATTATTTTTATGAAACAAATGTGAGTGACATTTAAGAATGGTTTTGAGTTTGCTAGAGATGCAGTTTCATCTTTAATATATTCCAACTTATCATCTACTTCACTTTTTGAATATATTCTTGTCACTCTACAACGTTTTTCTATTACTGTGGAACTATCATTGCAGCATTGTGCTTTCTTGCATGTTAGTATTGAAGTCTTCTCTCCATTCAGTATTTCTACCCATAAAAACGTTTCAATTTTTTCTTGTTTGCCTGCCTCTTGTTATCATAACCTACTTTTGTTGCCATAATCATAGTACTGCAGCACCTTTTTTTGTTTTCTATCATTCTTTTAAATAAAGATGAGTAATCTTTATAGTTGATTGTTGCTAGACCAGTAGTGGTTTGTTCTCAGATATGTAATGTGCATATTTCAGTACTCTGGACAGTACACTGCATAGTACACCTCTAAGTCACATGAATATTTACTGTGTCAGACCTTTTGTAAAAAACTGTAAGAATGTTGGTCTTGCTAATGTCAAAATTAGTGTTGACATGACAGCCAAAAGCAAGAAAAAAACCTCCCAGTAAAACGGAAATGACCAACTGGCTGAGTAAAAAATATAAGAAACCGCAATCTTTTCATGACAGCTGTGAGTGACTTATCAGAGATGAAATCCTCAGCAAAAGAATGATTTTGTACAATTAAAGTAAAGCTGGAATTGATAATCACAAACAGTATGACACTAGTGTAATACTAACATTTTCAGGAAGACTAATAATTCAGCACTAGGAAAGGAAAATAATAAGCAAATGTTCAACAATGAAAATCTCTGTAATTGGAAAGGTATTTAAAATAAGAATGGAAGTGGAGAGGCAAACTTTTGTTTCTGTGAGCATTACATTTTTTCAAATTACAACTTACACTAGCATGACTAAATGATTTGTGGTTAGGACTGTATTTTGGATAAAAATAACGTGTGAATAGCTGGAGATAATAAGTATTTATCTTGCATCCAAAATGATAGATAGCTCTGGTACTTAACTACTAATAATTAGAATTTATCTCAAGTCATTTTGGACATGAGTACTTCTAGCTGAGTCCTGTATTTCAGTCAAAAGAGCCTTGAAATGTCAGTCCCTAGATGAAGACATTGTAATTAATACTTTGAATAATTCATCATCAAACTAAATGTAGTGGTCACTAAATTTGTTTAAACAAAAAGTGGTTTTGTCTTTACACCATTTTATGGCGCTAAAGCTCAGATTTTGGTGGGCATCAAATAATACGCTTTTCTAATTTTTCTTATTGCTAATATTTCTATAGGATGCATGAAAAAATTACAAATAAAGAGAATAGAAAAATATGTGATGCTCAAGTTATAGCAGTATGGGATTCTTTTGAAAGAACTGCATTAATTTGATGTAAACTGGCTACATTAGTGAGTCCATTGATGGCTCATAGATAACTTTACAAAAAGTAATTAACTCCATTCACTTTTGCCATGTCAAAAAAAACATTTGTTTTTAACTTTCTTTTTTCTAAATTGGCACATTTTAACAATCTAATGGTGATAAGTACTTTACCTTATCAAATAGAACATAGGCACAATATTACAAACTTAAATTTAAAACTGTAAGTCAATATATGACTGTAGAAAATTCATTTATAATAACATATTTAACATTTTTTTAAACTACAACACCGATGAAATTTAAATTTGACACAAAAATCTATATTCTTGCATATATTAGGAATTATATGAATATTGGTAAATCATTCATAGTAGAACCTGAACCACAAAAGTAAAAAGTGAACAATGCAGTAAGACTTTTGGATGTATTTTTTCTAGCATACACATAAAACAGCTGATTAGTAATCTTAAATATTCTCTACAAATTGAATTATACATTATTGCTGGATATAAGTGCTGAGGGGTAAAAATGTGATGAAATGGAAATAAAAAATATTGATTATTTAGATGATTTGAAGAGAAAAACCTGAAACCAATTGTTAGGATTGCTGAATCTAGCAATCACTAAAAGTATTCCTATGTATTGTTTATTGAAAATTGGTTGTTAATGGTTATCAACAATTGTTATCATATTTTAAGTGGTTAAAAGTCTTGTTTTCAATCATGCAAGTTGTAACTTGTAGACTTTGTTATAATGTCATGTAGTATACTTCAAAATTGTATCTTTTGTTTCCTTTTACTGCCTTGCTACTGTGGCCTTGCTACTGTGGCCTTGCTACTGCGGCCTTGCTACTGCGGCCTTGCTACTGCGGCCTTCCTATTGCGGCCTTCCTTTTGCTTATTACTGCAAAGCTATGTTTGTTAGTGCAATTTGTAGCACCAATACTTAGCAGTTCATTAGCCATCAAAAGTTTTTTTATGATTTATCCAAATTTTATTTTTTAATCCTCTTGTTTTATAAACTTTTTAAGAAAAAAGGTGTTGAAACTATAATCATTTGTACTTGAGCACTAAGTTTAGTTACAGCTAGCTAGTTGATCTCAGTACAGTATAATTGAGTGCCATCAGAGGTATGATACAAATAGTTATGACTTCTTTAATGCTTGATTTATTCAAATTTTGACCTTAAAAATATTCTCCTCTTTTATTGCAGTACCCGGGTCAGCTTAGTGGTTTAAAGCCAACTTTAAGACTTTGAGTTTATGGAATTCGTTTATTGTATGAATCATAGTCTGCTGGGTTGTTAAATGCGTAGCAAAGTATTAATCCAAGACTTGAATTAGTATTGAAAGGAGTTGATAATTATAATAACTGTGTAAGAAATTCATACTTCTTGGGCTATTTCATCATCATAAGCTATACTTTGATGGAAGTTTGTAACTCATTTAAATTGTAAACAAATAGAAAGTTGTTCGAATACTAGTTCCGAAACATTGAATCGAATCGCAAACAGACAATTATATAGTATACAGGACAAATCCGATTTACTTTACCAATAAAAGAAAATAGAATACAAATGTTTTACCTCTATGTCACGACTCCTTGTTACTTTAAGTTTAGTTCAATCAGTGTTTCAGTGCAGAATTGCATGTTAGATCGGAAATATCTTCATGGATTCCATTTAATATTCATCCTAAACTAATCATGCTCTTTCTTGGCTATAATTATGTGAAGCGTTTTTGTGGATACTTTGCATTTGAAAGAAACTATTGGTTGAGGAAATGAGTAGAAAAATGTAGTGATTTTGAAAGGATGAATTGTTCATCTGAATTTTGACTTAAAATATCCACATTATTTCTTTTTCCCAATTTAAGCACAATTTCGTTTTTTTCCATTTGAAAATTTATCCAAACTTTTGAATTAGTTCAACTTTGAGTTGACCTAAACCGACTTTAGTTTATTGTTTACTCATCAATAGAATTTATTCACTTAGAAATTTATTATGGTTTACATATTGAAAATTTCGTAATGCAGGAAGCAGGAACTTCTGTTGATGCCAACGAATTTTGACGTTGGTAATTTTTTTCATTAGGTTGATGAGATGTTTGTGCAAACAGAGAGCCGTCACCGAAGGAACATTGAGCCGCATATTTGCATTTATGCGAGTTTCTGTCATTTTCCCTAGAGCTCATAATTTTACACATTTTTGCCTATTCGATAGCTATTTACCCGCTCTAACTGTATACTAGCCCTACAATTGACCGCTGGTTGTGTTGCAGACATAAAGAGGATAAACTTTCTGTAAGGTGTGAATTATCCAACGAAAGAACGATAAGAATTGTTTTGATTGGCGATAACTTGAATACAGAAGAGTTATACATTGGTCAAACGTAACCTGACACAGGATTTAATGCCCGATTTGCGGCAAATCTTATGAGCAGTAGCTGGTCAACGTTCACTTTGTTCCCAATGAAATTTAATGTTTTTCCAGCATGCATCTCTCCAACTTAAAACTTTATTATTTAGCGCGAAGCAGTGATATTTGAGCATTTAGCCGTTGAGTTCGCGAAATTACATCTGATACGCCTCCCGCATCTCAAACGGAATATCCGTGCACAGAGTTTCGCCATTAAACGCGCTGTTGATGATCAGAACTGATAATCTATCCAGTTTCAGTGTATTATTCTAAGTCTTTATTACAGACAGATTACGGGTTCACCTGTGTCTGAAAATAGTGCCAATATACAGTGCGAGTAAAATTTTCATCCTCTTTCTCAACTCTGGCAACTGTTGCGTTCCCGCATAGCATCTAGATTGAAAAGGTTAATAATCGAGCTTTGAAATCAATCAAGTTTATAAACTGATATATTTGAAGTGTCAACATAATATGTGGACTCAAACCGAAGAAGCTTCAAGACATTCATTGAGTGCCACTGCTCCTTATCATACTAACTCAGCCGTTTCATTAGCAGTATTCAATAGAGATGCAGAAGTTGATTCGCAAGCTTTCCGCTTTACCATGGACAATGTCAACTCTACAGGGCTACGTCAGGATTGGAATACAAATAACCTTAGTCGTACTTGGCATGGACAATCATCCTCTTCTCGAGAAAGTTCTGCCCCGCAGGATAGCAATGTACGACGTTCAAACGATACACAAAACTCCCAATCATACATGGAACCATTGTTGTTTGAACACGACATGAGCTTTGGCCAAACTGGTGGGCAACCTTCACCAAGCAATCGGTTTTCAGCGTCTTTAACTCTGCAGGATGTTACCTCTACTACCGCCCCAACTCAGTTTAACTCTTCAGATCAAAATTGGAGTAGAACATCGCATTCAGCTTATAATAGTTCAGAACAAGATGAGACTATTTCGTCTACACCTGCAAACAATGGTTCAAATGGCCATGCATCTGCAACCATGAACAACCCCTCAATGAATCAAGATATGTCACAGCTTATGCTAGAAAGTGCTATTTCACAACAACAGTCTAATAGCCAGAAACAGCAGTTTGCCACTTCAAACCCTGATAGCTCTCAAATAAGGTTTAATCAGCCTCCGCTCTCTAGCGTTCCATATATGAGCAATTCTGGATTACCGTATATACCTTTAAGTAGTACAAGTGCGCTGCAGAATGATATGAATCGCTGGCCTGCAGTCCCAACTCTGCCTTCGTTAGGGGCGCACATGAATCCTCAGTCCGATCAAAATAGACATCAATTCCACAATAGTGGGCATCTGCCGCATATAGCTTATCAGCAGCATCCGTTCCTAGCAAACAGCGTATATCAAGATCAAAATAGTATACTTGGTATTCACGGAATGAATCAAAATATTCGTAATATTCCTACATCGTCTAACACAAAAGTTGCTAGCTGGAACCAAGAGAACTTCAACAATCACCATATAAATGCAACTCGGCAGCCAATTTGGAGCGATTCTCTAAGTGCGCTCCCTAATTTTGACGATGGAGACACCCTCATCCCTCCAAATAAAATGCACCGTAGAAACGGTAGCACGTCCTCGTCTGGCCATATTTTTTCAAAAAACTTGGACTCCTATTCTCCGGCACGGGATAGTATCGTTCCTATGAACACATGCGATAAGTCTCAATCCGATAAGTACGACTGGGCTAGCAGAGTAGGCTTCGAGGCTTGCCCTGATATCAATGGGTTCCAATCAGGTCCTGATGCTGAAAACAAGGCAAATGAAGTTGGAATGAGTAATGGATTAGATTCATCCACTGATAATCATACTCGTACGTTTCAGCCCTCTGGCGCCGGTATTGAAGGTCTGGGGGCTTTAGTTGCTGCCGGAGCCCATGTTGAGGGTGTACCATCTCAAAATGGCCCTCTAGCTCCTCCTCCTGTGTCTATGGAAACTCGGATGTACATGAGTAACACGAGTGGGCAGGGCTCCGGTCCAAGTTCCAGAGGGTATACATATGATGGTCAGCATTCAGCAGAGAGTTTTGTGGCAGCTCAGGTGAGATGTTAATGTTAGTAATGTTTTAAATACTCGTTACCTTTTAAGTATGAATTCCTATTCGCTCTCAGTTTGGGCAACCTTTTTTGTTTTATGCCCTGCATACTGTTTATATTTATATTTCAACCTTTATACATCTACATATATATATGGATCTGCAACCTCTAGCAAGAAACATAATGGTTTTTTTTTCCTCTCTCACCCATCCTAATTTTATTCCCACTGCAGCACGACCATCAGAGCAGTATGAATCACATGGACATTGATACACAGCAACATTTGTTAAGACGAACATCGGCACCTAATGACCTTGCTATGTGGCACAATCTTGCTGCACAGAACCGTAGAGCCTCTGCTGGAATGGCTGATGGCAGGAATCGCATAGACCAAGTAAATTTGATATTTCTTTAGCTCAAAAACTCTTCAATTTTTTATATTGTTTGATACAAATAACAAACCAAAATAATATTATCTTATTGGACTCCTAAATATTTAAAACTTCTTAACTTGAATTAAACTGAATCAAGTTGTAGGATGAATCTTATTATCAGTCTCAAATCAATTTGTCATTATTCAGCATTATCGTTGACTGAAAGTTGGATATTTATCTTGGTAATTGCCTAGATTGGTCTGACTATTTCTATTGATATATTACAAAAAAATTTCTTTTTAATGCCAATTTAGCCTTTTCATCGTGCTCTGTTTCTCAGATTCCGGAGTTATGGTCGCAGCACAAAGCTGGTGTTTCGGCCTTAGAAAATAATGTGTTCCATGGAAGCATCATGGCGCCAATTAGCGCTGAAAGTAACTCGGAGAAAGATTTAGTGGAGCGTTACGATGCAACGCTCTGGGCCTTAGAAGAGAGCATCCGTTTACAGCGATTAGTAGAAGTCTATGGAACATCAAGGTATGCCTCACTTTTTCCATTGTACTTTGCAGGTTTAAATTTTAATATACCACATATATATATATATATATATATATATATATATATATTGGTGCTGAACTTTTGGTCTTTTTGGTTATAAAGGACCAGGAAAAGTCACCATGTAATCGAGTCAGTTTTAGATGGGCTGCACTAATCAAATGAGGTTGAATAATAATGGCATTTTATTTATTGAGGAAGGTTGGACTACAATAATGGTTTCCTAATTTAAATTTCAGATTAAATACGGTGACACATGTAATTAATTAGTCATGCAACTTTTTCATGTATTTCACAAGCAACAATCATTTTGATAGTATGATTTGCAAGAGATATGGTCTTAAACAAGGGTATCAATATACAGGGGTTGTGTACTTTGTGGGTTTATTAGTTAATCTATATATCTTTGAACTGCAGGTGGTCAGAAGTAGCCCGTAACCTTCCCGGTAAATCGGAAATGCAATGTCTTTTACACTGGAGATATGCATTAAATGATGACCAGCAAGTGCGAGGCATCGGCAGTTGGAGCGTAGAAGAGGATGCAAGGCTCAAAGCCCTTGTTGAGCTACAAGGGACAAAATGGGCTATGGTTGCTCGCAGGTATGAGCATATTTATATGAATCATCAATTCAGTTTTCAGTTATTTTTCGATGGCTGTCAAATAATTTCTATATTTATTGAAAAGCGACCAGAATTATTGTCTCAATTTTGTCATTTTTTTACTGTTTTAATATTATATGCTTATTTTCCAATTCAATCGTCATTTACTTATAGTTATATTATGAGCAGCATCTGATTTTTTTAACGTGGTTTATTAATATTATAGTATGCCCGGTCGTGTTGCCAAACAGTGCCGTGAACGTTATTTGAACCATTTAGACCCAGGACTACACCGTGGTCCTTGGTCTGAAGAAGAGGAGCAGCAACTTTTGAGGCTGTGCGAGGGTTCTAGTCGGCAGTGGGCAGAAATATGTAGGCAGCTGCCAGGCCGATCCTATAATGATGTGAAAAACAGGTAACAAATTCACTACCTATGTACATTTTTACTCGAAAATAATTGAAGTTGTATATAATCCGTCACGTAGTTTTAGTACTTGCCATTCGGTAAACCCTATTACTTTATAACCTTATTATTTCTTCTTTTGTATTATTTCGTTTAAGATTCATTTTTTTGCCTTTTTTTAAATTAATATGGAAAGCTTGATCCCGGTGGTATACATTTTGAGGGTTCCATTGTGTATGAGAATGGGAACGGGCATGTGTTATGTAGAGCAATAAATTTTGGATGGTAGACATGTATTGTGACCACCCGAATTATTTTATTATATCCAAAAATCTGAGACTGAACTTGAACACAGCATATTATAACTTTTTCAATTATTCGTTACATATGAATGTGCAATGAAATCCAATACAGGATATCCAAAACTTACCGTATTTAATACATTTTATGGATTTTAGGTACAATCTTATTCAACGTAGACTCCGTAGAATACAACGAGCTAGCAAGGAATCAAGTCCTGACCTTACTAAGCACCACTCTCCTATCATGAAAACTGAGTTGGAAGTCAATATCGACTATTCAACTAGCAGTCCAACTAGTCAGAGCCTCCCTAGTTCCGAAGAAATAAATCACAAAGAAGAATCTCGAACTACAGTCGATGACCAGTTGACTACTGCAGTAGCGCCATAGTGGCCTACAGATCTACGTGCTTCTCCCTTTTTTCAAGTGTTATTTTCTTTTCAATAAGTTCGGCCTTCATCGATGGCAGATCGATGAAGGCCGATCTTTTAATATCTGTCCACAATTACCGGGTACTTTTGTGGCTGTATTTTTAGCGTTTGTGTAACTCTTCCATCGTGATCACGTTTTCTGTGTTTGGGAACAGAATTAGATATTTACAGTCGTGCATGAAGGACATTGTTCACCAATATGATTCGTAATTTAGGATTTGATTCACTGTTTTACCGGTAATTTATAATACAAGCGAGAGAGCCTATATTATACTATATAATTATATATAAGAAACTGCAGCCTTCTGATGCGAGGAAGTACATAAGATAATTATGTAACCTGTTATATTCGTTTTTTTGTCTTCGTTGTACAATGTTATTTTATTTTTGACATGTTTCTTAATTATTGTATGTATTGTAAAAAATTTGACTTTCTAGTTGATTACTGTCGTGCCTCGTGAAATGGTTAATGATATTATTTTTTACCTGGAAATATATGCTGAATGTTATTAATAAAGAAAATTGATGAAAATATTAAAATTGTTCTTTCTGCAATAATTTATATATATATATATTTTGGTTTGAAAAAATATAATTTGAACTTTAGTCAACAATATTGCAATTGGCATATCATACTGTACGAAAATATATAAAACTTGATTAGCTAAATGTAATATTGAATTCATCTCCAATATCAAAATATTTAATTTGAACTTGAATAAGAGGCTGCAAGGAATATTCTTAGGTGTTCATATCCAGAAAAATAAAAATTGCTACATTTGAAGGAAATTCTAGGCAATTTCAATGCAATTTCGTTAACGTATATTCCGAATATACTATTTAAAATATAACTGTAAACTGCTCGGAATGCCAATCATATAGATGTGGCAGTGACGAATATTATTGTACTTTGATAAAATGGACAAGTGCAATGTAGTTCCTGTTGCTTCAATATACATAATATAGAAAAAATGATAGTAAGAAACTGTCAACTCCTTCCAGCAAGTTGTAATGCTCAGGAAAATTCTGCACTAGAGAAGCTTTAAAAGTTAATGTTTAAACCATAATGCTGTCATAATCATGATAGCATTGCTTACCATTGCTCCACCTATTGAATTTATTCTTGCAGCTAATACATTCTTTTGGTAGAATGCATTCTCATTGCTGATCTATAGGTGTTCAAATATCATGCCATTGCTTCGATTCAAGTTGTGCTCGATTGGCTCTAATATTCATTGTAGAATTCTTGTTACAGCCAGTGCAGAAAAAACATCAAGTTTACCATTCAACTAACTTATATATATATATATATATATATATATATATATTATATTTCAGCTGCATTTGCTCATAGTAGCAATTTTACTTGGTGCAATACATGTTCTCTGCATATTTCCAAAATTTTTAGTAAACAATAAGCATTTACAAGTTTAACAGGAAGAAACAAAAATTATACAGCAATTTCATCCCATCAAAGATACATGTATGGTATTTTGTAAATATATATGTAAATTGATTGTTTGAGAATTCAGTTAAAGTCTCTATGTACATGTACTTGATCTAATTATGCTTGACTCATTGACAGTTTGTAGAACTGGAAATGACTGAAATAGCTCCTTATCACAGTAAATTTATGCTAGCATTTTTGTTAGAAAGTCTAATAATTTTAAAGCCATTCAAAGTTGAACAGCTCCCAGTACACTTAACATAATCATATATTCAGCTTCTCTGGTTCATTTGTCAACTATTGATTACAGTTTTGTGCTCCAGGATATCACTCCCCTGAAGTAGAAATAAAAACCCCCATTTTGATTGCATCATTTTTTCATACTCAGCTAAGTGTTAGGAACTAATTTGTATACAACAATTAGTTCTTAAGGGAATTACTCTTTTAAGAGTTATCCCATTATTTAGCTGCATCGTTTTGTGACTCTCCAGATGGATTGGCATCGAGACTTTGTTGTATTGCTGAGTGTGTTTCTTGTTCACTCTCAGCAATGCAAATTATGTTTGTCTAATATTAGCATGCTATTATAGTCATTGTGTCCTTCTTGTTACCACCTTGTCTGCTACATTCATAATGCTAAGTCAGAATTAGCAAACAAAAAAGTCAATAATTTGTAAAATATTGAAAGTGAGATAACTAATGCTATCAAGGTTCCCAGGTAACATAAGACCCATTTTTCAGCAGTATAAACTCTTCAGTGTGCAAGGATATATACTGGCATAATTTGATGACTTGTATTTGATGTATCTTGTCTTGTACAGTTTTTGATAGAAGTTAAAGGTTTGAACTCTTATTTGGTCAAGTTGAGAGATTTATAGCTTAAATTTCTCCTTGTCTCTTTGAGTATGATATAATTCACCTTTGGCTAGCACTACCATCAATCACTTTGACAGTTATCTCACCAATCTTTGATACTTACTAGTAGCCAAGTCAACCTATAGCAAATCCTGACCAGCAATCTATTGCATAGTTCTAAAAATGAAAACTGTAATTTGCAAACATTTATAAAAATGTGGAGTAACACTTTAAAGAAGCAAAATAAGGCTGTTAGCAAATCAAGACTAATATTAAAACTGAAAATGTAATAGTTGTATCAATAATCAGTTTAATATTACCCAAACTGTTTCAGTATGCAGCCCAAAAGAAGAAGGAACTTTTGTAATCCAAGAACAAGGAAAAATATAACTATTATTTATGAAGGTGGTTTTTAAAATTGCATAAATGGTTGGCTGATTAAATAATTAGGGATTATAATATTGATAGCTAATGCAATACACTTAGTAGCTAAAAATTGGTTGTGTAAGCTTGACTCCATGTTGGACTTTTGATTGTTTAAGTGTGTTGGCAACTGATTCACAGAAACTGGAAGTATCAGAATTCCTGTTGTATAGGGTCACTGCAAAGTTTCCTGACTAGGTTAGCTGATGTTAAAGATTTATGGGTTCCAATTAGATATTTTAAGGTACACATTGGCTGAGGTACAAAAGGTAGTTGATACCATTATGACAGACTTCATGATAACTCTATGTAGCGTACATGTGAGTATAGTCTTTGCAGATATCCATGTTGATACATCAGAAAAAAAGTCTTGTAACAGTTTTGAAAAAGAGTTTGACCATGTTATCAGCACATTAAAAAGCAAATGTCATGAGTCAGAATATAGTTCAGTGTATTTAGGAAATTTTTTGTTCAATAATATTATGCACTTTGACTGACTGGCAGCAATGGATGTGGCTTTGATATTGATAGCATTGAAAATAAATAGCTGTTTGTTGACACAGTGAGGTTTTTTATCATTTGTCCTCCAATGTGAAACATTTGTCAGGATCTTAGATGTTAAATGAATGAATAAATCATAAGTAAGGCAAAAAACCAATTTTTATATCTTTACAATTGATATTCTCAAAAACACTTATGCTTCAACTAAATACAGAAAATAATTATGATTTTTTTGTGTTTCAATTCCTTTCATATGTTATTTGACAGAGATGGGAACTGGAGAGCATAATCAATGTTTGTTTTAGCCCTATAGAATCTTTTAATAGTCGTTTGATCAAAGTTAGTGATGGGCACAAGTAGAAAAAGATTGCATGTTTTGAATTTATCTGTGCATCTCAAAGAATTGCAAGTTCAACTTAATAAAAGTCCTTACCAAATATGCATTGGTGTAGTACTCTGATTGTATCTGACAACTTAGGAAAGCTGAAAAGACTCATATGTGATTATAGTTGAGCCTCTGAAAGTTGCATCTGTCACGATATAGGAGTACACTCCTTATCTATAATCCTACATACAACAAAGATCCTTCCAACAATACCCACATCTTCAACGTCTACACCATCTTTCATTATTCCACAAAGTATTTTCTTGGTGTTTTCCAAACCGACATCTCCGACAAACGCCTGGCAGAGTAACCCCATAATTAAATATCTGGCTGACCCGTGCTCGACAATTACTTATTGAAAACATCTCTCACTCTTCTCTGTTTTCATTGCAATTACCCTGCTACTGTGCAGAGTATCATTGCTAGTTTCAGAGAGGCTCCCCCCACGTACACATATAAATATATAACTACTATACTATTTTTATTAGTTTGTTTTTATTGTCTTGTTTGCTTGCGTGTTGCATTACCCTATTTCACAGCATCTGCTAATCTACATTTCACATTTCTGCAGAAATTTCATTGAAATTTGAAGATTTTGGCCCACTATAGTTTAGATTTAGAAAACTGAAATCTAATACCTTCATGAAGGAAAAATCTTTTTTGATCCAAAGTGTAGATATTTGTTTGCAATAATTGGTTCAATGGGGTGAATGATAAAGAGCCCTATTCTATACTTCTACTTTGTTTTGGATATACTAAAGATATGTTGTATCCCATAGTAAAATTATCCAGCTTCTGGGTATTGATATAAAATTTATGAACAAAGCAATGGAAAATATCCATTCACAGCTGGTAAAAAGACTAACTTATTTACAATGTTAAATGCATTTTTAAAGCTGACATATAACTGTATTATTTTGTAGTTTAGAGGCTTTATGGTTAAGTGCCAAGTGACATGGACTGTAGCTTCATCTCCTCCAGTAAAGTTCCAAGGTAAGATAAGTTGAAGTTAGTTTTTTAGGCTCGATGCCGGATTCCACATATCTTCTTAAGGGCAACAAATGGTGCACTTGAGATAAATGGGGCAACATCGTGCGGAGCCTCTCCAGCTTCAAGGAATGAATCATGTTGGCGATAGAGTTGGCACTACAAGATGTCCAAATATTGGATATGAGCAAGAAGTAATACCCTTCAAAAAGTAAGGTCAGAAACAAGATGCTTACTCAATCCATCAACATGGAAATGTAGCCTTTGACATATCGATATATGAACCAATAATATGAACCTCCTTTTCGGAAATTAATTTTTTTGCGCTTAATTTTCGAAAGGTCTCTTGCTCGCTTTTTTCATTTCTCAATATTCGCCTAAATTTGAAGTATTTTGCATGCTATGAATTCTAAAATATTCCATTTAGTAGCAGCAGTTCCGAAATTTTTTCAAAAGTCGATTTTCGCACGATGTTTTGCTGGAGATACATGCCCACATAGCTAGAAGGTAGGATTTAAGTTCGGCTATATGGTTCTTTACAGTACTTACTGGAGTAGATGGTGTTCACTTTCTGCAGTAATATTCGTTTATTGCTTCGTCGGTATAGGAACTGCATACGGACTATTTAGTAATACATTGAAGGAACATTTAGGTTATTCGCAAAGTGACATAGATCTAATCGCAAGTTTTGGTAAGGAGTCTGCATTGCATCTTGGAATCAATCATTTTCTATCGTCAACTCCATGCAATTTTTTATACGTGTGTCCCACTCATTTTTCTACTCGAAAGTTTTTTGCATTATGTTGGTTAACGTGCGTGAAGTCGTTATTTTGCTCGGATGAAACTATTCGTTTTCAGGTTAAATATAGTTTATGATGATAAAGTATAGAAGGATTTCACGAATATATGTTACAACGGATAACGTTTCAGCTCATAATGAGTTCATTTATGATGAAAGATCATGAATGAAAATATTTATGAAAGGTTAAACATTCTAAACTACATTAGTACTCGTTTCCAGTATTAAAGACTGCAAGGCATTATTTTTTTATGAATTATCCATATTTAATATCGTGATTGCAGATGTAAAAATGTATATCTAAATTTCAAATCGGTTTTAATTTTTATGTGCGGGCAGTATATTTGAATGCTATCATATGATCTCATTAACATGGGTTTCTATAATTTTTATTGCAAGGTAGAGACTTTGGTTCAAGTTCTATTTTGTGTTTTAAATTATATATAAATATATGCAGTGTTGATTTATCTTGAATTCATAATTCAAGATAAATCAACACTGCATATAATTTCCAGTGCATGGTTTCAAGATTTGGTAATTTTAAATTTATCTCTTTTTTATCGAACACAACTAATTTTCCCAACAGATATCCATGTGGTTTCTAGACTAGTAATATTTTGAGGCAAAATTCTCTATTTAAGAGCAATTTTAATTTTGGGGATATAAATTTTGGTGATAAGGTTAGAAGTGTGTCACAAGAAAAAGTGATGTTAACATGAGAATTAAGCTGTTTGGGGGGGGTTGTAAAATAGCAGCGCAGGATTTTAACGACTTTTTTGTGGTTTCTTGGTGAAATATATCTAATGCACACCAAAGAAATTTCAGGAAAATGTCTCATAAAGTTGAAAAATTGGAAAAATATTATTCTAAGAACAATTTTTACTCATAAGGTTAGTGTCACAGATTATCATGCCATATTCCCCATGATATTACTGCAACCAAAAAAGTAAACCAATCTTAAGTCACCAAGTACAAGTGAACATTTCGATAGTCAAACTTAATGCGAATCTGAGTGTTTCAGCCAATATTCGGCTTTACGTTGAGGGGAAGGGGGGCGGGGATAGGGGGTTAAGCTACCCTACCTATTTACTACCTAGTATTCTACATTTTTGCATTTCTTTTAAATCAAGGTACATTGGGTACGTGCAGCTCATTTTTGGTTGGTCTATTGTTGGAAGTTTTCTCCCCTGCTAGGGTGTTTCAACTAGGGGCATTATGCAGTCTTGTGGGCTTACTGTACATTTCTCTGGCCACAAATGATGCTTTCGAATCCTCAGCTTATAAAGTTTCAGCCGCATTTTACATTGCAAGTTTTGGCGTTGCAGCTTTTGGGATTGCCGGACAGAGCACATGCCTACGTAATTTTCCTTCTGCTGATCGTGGCAAGGTATGTTTTGATTACTCGGATAGTAGTGAACTTCGGATACCAGGAATCTGTAGGGACCACCAGTTTAATATTTATATATCTAAATATAAAACTAAACTTGGCATAATGTGATCTTTCATTTTATTCTTGTAGGTGAAAATTCGATTTATCTTAAATTTACTATAGTGGTAAAATGCATTGATGATTTCGTGCCTTGTACTTCATTTGTTGAAGTTAATATTTTCCCTCAGCATAAGTATCCATTTCTGTTAAATTTAAATGTAAATTTAATATTCCATAAATTAATGGTTCACTTAAAGATATATTCTTTTATTTGAAATTCTAATCTAATATTGAATAAAAATTGACTAATGTATTATTTTCCTATTACTTGATGTTATTCATAATTCAAGCATAATTTGAATTGCCATTTTGTAGAATTTTTGTCACATTTTTTATATTTTAGATATGCGGCATTCTGAAGTCTATTTTGGGAATCAGCAGTGGTCTATTGGCTATTATATTTGAAAATTTCTTTGAGGATACAAAGGTTGTTCCATTTCTACTTACGATAGGGTGAGTAATTTTGATTGTCGTTCTTCTAAATCTTATTTTAAATTGAAAAGTTCAATACCTCAATATACAATCAATAATTATTCTAAAACTTCATAAGCAAATAAAAATGCTTCATTAGAATTGTCCGATTTCGAATGACAAATCTAATTGGGCAGGTCGCATATATTTGAGGGGTAATTTAGAATCACTTTCGTTTCAATGTGCCCAGAAGTGCATGGCTTTATGAAGATAATGCCTTTCATGAGTTCTTCATGAAAAGCCTTCATTTCAAAATTACATTATATGCGATTGAATCTGTCGTGAGCCATTTTTTTTGAAGTCGCACATGCCTTGCATTATTTCAGCGTTTGAAATATTTGCGTTGCGTCATCTTTTCTTGTACAAATAATGTGACTCGAAATAAAGGGTAGTTCAGTAGAATTTGTACTCTGAAAAGATGTGCATTGAACATTTTTATATTTCTGATACATTCAATGCGTGTCAGTATGTCCTATTATTAAAGTTTTAATGGATAGAACGAGTGCTGATTAGCATATATTCTGAATGGACAGGATCTTAAATTACAATGCAAAATTAGGGTTTGAAAAAAAGCTCCACAGTCAGCGTACAAACAAACGATCGATTTTTCAAAATTATTGAAAAACTTGAATTAGGTATTGGACATCAAATTTTAATTCATTCGTGCTAAAATTGCGTTGGTCGATATGTATCAGGCATTCTTTTTTGATTAGGACACCCTATATATAGCCTTTACCTTCCCATTTATTGGTTCAAAATATGTGCTAGCTTTTGCAATAGCTGCTCATGAAAAGAATTGTTTTTTTCCATTTTCTGCTTCAATAATTCATTGCATTGTTAAAATATTCGTAGTTTATTGCTTCTTGGTGTTGGTACTGCTGCATCAATTCCTCTCAATGTGATACCCAGTTCTAACTTATGCTATACACCCGAGATTAGTCAAAATGTCGACCCTACATTTTCGCATTATTTGTGGTGGTACGGAGGTCTGGTATCTATTGTCACTATGGGGATAATTCTGCAAGGTACTCAAAAATATATTATCTCAACTAAGGAAAGGGGGGGGGGGGTTTATCGTACTTGTCTGCTGTCCAAATGAGGGTGATAATACTCCCAACCTTTTACAGCTTACTATCTATTAGCTCTAACTAGCTAAATCAGGGGAGGGGAGTAGCAACTATAGTCTGAATAATTATAGCTAGATATTGTTGTATATAAATGGCAGGTCTGAGAAAAGTAGCTAGATGCGACTACTTGTAGATGGGGGGGGGAGGGGGGTGTAACTAAGATAACTAGTTATAGAGTGTCTCTATGCAAGGTATTATTGAAATAGCTAGCTGTGCAAGTATGGCAGCTGTCGAAGGTTTTAAAATTCTTTCAATATGTTACTTGTGACAGTACAGCACCAACTAAATAGTCATTAATTTGATATTTATACCCATTTTTGGTGGGGATAATACTGCTAGTAGTTGTTTTATCAGTTTGAGAAACCAAAATTTTATGCTATATTCAGCCATTCTCATAAATCTGTTCGAATATAAAATGTAGAGTGTAGAATGTATTGCATCTTGCTTTCTAAATTTGCTATAAGTAGTCTTAAAAATTGATGGCCAATCGCTGATTTGTAGGATACAAAATGAATTTGAGAAGACTCAATACTTTGCTAGAGAAAGTATATTTGGACTGGCAATGCGCTGCCTTAGTGGCTTTTCAGCTCATAATGAGTTTATTTTATCGAAAGGTCAAATTTTAGAATAATTTATGAAATGCTAGTAGAATATGCAAATCCTTTCACTGGAATCAGGTTTTTTATTTGCTTGGAATGACTGAAAATTGCATATATTTACATGGATTTTTACAGAATGGAATATTGAAGTAATACGTCCCTACTGGGGTATCGGAGTCATGATATATATTTCTGGAATCTTAATCATACCATTTTGCTATGGGAAGATTATAATCGAGGCAAGTAATTTCTAATTTGATAAGAATCTTGTTCATCTTCATTTATCTAATTTTAAAGCATATCCATGTATATGAGCTGTTATGAAATTCAATTTTCTGGTTTGAAAAATTGGTAAAATTTAAATGGTACCGTTAGGAAGTTACTTAATTGTAGGACCTAAATTATCTAAAATGCTTTTAACCTTTCAGAAATGATTCTGATATTTGACCTTTGAAAAAAATGAACTTATTTTGAGCTGAAAAGTCATCGAAGTATATTCTTGTCCTTTCGAATCTTCTTTTGTCTTTTTGTTTGTTCAAATCTTTTTTTTAATTGCCCCTTCTGCATGTTATCCATGGCAATATGATAATGATCTTGAACTATGACGAATTCATGTTGAAATATATTCCATTAGTAGTTCATTTCTAGTCTAGTCGTAATTTTTTGGCTGCATTTGGTTTGTCTCAAAATTTTTTTTATTAGTAAATTGAATTTAGTGATATATATTAAGCTGTAGTACAATACTTTCAGATGCTCTTTGAAATTTTTTTTGTATTCCTAGAAGTTTTTGTATTTGCTTGGCTTTTTTGTACCTCAAAAAATATATTTTAGGAGTATCCACTAAAAATCAAATACAATCATGTAACTTTATATGTTGAATATATCATACGAATGAAATTTATGCATCGGTAGAATTGTAATCTGAATGCATGTATTATTGATAAAATATGCATTTAGAGAAAATACACTCCATATAGTAATATATCACTGTGTTTCTTAAAATACTCTTCCCTATAACTCTCAGACTGTGGACATCCAAGACTATAGTCTACTTGAAAAATCAATTCCTCATGAAGGAAGGTGTAAAATCACTGATGAACATAGCAATGCAAAACCAATTTCCATACCATGCGAACACAATGCTGACATGACGTTTCAAGGAGCATTAGCCGATTTTAGATTTTGGTCGCTATTATTTGCCTTCATGTGAGTTCCTGTACATAGTATTTTTCTACCTAATTGGCTTGGCTTATGTTTGGGGGTGTTATTTTTCAAGAAAAGAATAGTAAATTTGAATGATAATTTTCTGTAAGCTGAATGCATGAAAATTCCTTAATGAATTACATAAATTTTATATCGTCTTTAATGTTATTTATTCTCTATTTCAAAGATGCAATTCATTGCTTAATTAGAAAAATAACTGCTTTTAGGTGCGGTACAGGTTCTGGTTTTGTGGTAATTAGTAATGTTGCCACTATTTCGAATGCTTTGGGACAAGAATTAAATTCGGCATTAGTGAGTGTTGTCAGTCTATTCATTTCTTTAGGGCAACTCTCAGGAGGCTGGATATCCGATAAAATTGTATTGTTGGGGTATCCTCGGTAAGATACATATATTCATGCATCATGCTGCTACACCCATTATATATATAGTCTTATGAAGATGCTCATATAAATAGAGATTTGCCTCTAGATATCCTCTTCTAGAAATGAATTTTTGCGAAGTGTTTCATAATATTGATGATTCTAATTCACAGAAATTTCAATAGAGATCTTTTTCGAATGCATCGCGCCTTTAGATGCAGTTTCCATTTTTTAATTATTATTAAAGTAGAATGTCGAAATCAACGTCCTTACGTAGCAGTTTTAATATATTTCGTCTTACTATCAGGTCAGCAATGCTATGCAGTTATTTAGTTCTTTCGACGTGCGTAAACGTTCTCTTCAGTTTCGGCAACCCTCACTTGTTATTTTTTGGGGTTGCATTAGCTGGCGTTTCGTTTGGCTCAATTTATAGCATCATGTTAGCTGTATGCGGAGATTGCTTTGGAACCAGGCATATCGCTACTATATTTGGCCTTCTGAATTTAGGGTAAGCATACTTGAGACATTCTAATAATTGATAGGCATCGATTTCACAGGTATACAATGACCTTGCTGTCTTTCTTCGAACATGGCCCCTATGTGTTACACTCGAAGTGCTGAAAAGAGGGCACTGGTCAATTATTTAATCTATACTTGGCCATTTTTTGTTTATTGCTCCTCAAAGGCTATGTGCCAAAAGATATGATAATATTCTTCTATTGGTTGATGTGAACGTTTCAGTGAAATTTTCAAAATTTTTAGGGTTCAGTTTAATGACTAACTTGATTCCTCCCCCCTCCCCTTGATGAATTGCTTTTTGAAATCTAGTGAAGAGTGTGGGTCACCCAGTGTGAGCATTGATGGATATGCCTGCATGATAATTTAGAAACAGTTGCAGCAAGCATAATTTAAACTAACAAAATTTACATATAATCAAGTTATTTGTAAGGCATTAAATCGAACAGTTAATATATGTCAGCATAGAATTCAAACTGATGTGAGCTACCATTTTTTCAATTTCATAGAAATTATTTGTTAAAATTTTTCGAGTAAAAATTACTACTTAAATTTTATAGTAGTTACATAGAATGCTTTTCTCTTATAATAATTTTTCACCATATTTTTCATTAAAATCCTGATGCTAAACCTTTGTTATGTGTACTGGGAAAAATTGATTTGACTAACTGATTTGCAGGCCCTGCGCATTAGTCAAGGGCAACATTTTTGTGTAGCCTGTTTCACATGATTACCCTTCGATCGGTATAAGCTAAAAATTCATTTGCAACACTATTTATAACTTTTGTGCTGCAAATTTTTTAGGTAAATTGAGTTGATTAAACATTGAAAAGATCAGTAACCAGTAAATTTACCATTTTTTCATATGATTCTATCGCTCAAAATCAATGATAATATTTGCGTTATTTTATGTAGGCCTGCAATTGGCTCGTTTCTTTTCGTTTCCTTATTATTCAATTTCGTGTACGGCACCAATGACGATTGTCTTGGGAAAGAATGCTTCTCAAACACGTTTCGAATTCTCGCCCTGTTCACTCTGTTTTCTGCAGTGCTTATCTATATTTCTTTAGTCAGATCTAGTGGAAAGGCGAGCGAATCCCGAGTAAAATTGGTTAGCGCTTTGCACATTCAATAAATGATTGATTCCAGGAACTAAAACATGCAGTTTACTACTATTTCGAAAAATAATTTATTTTTTTATGGTTGTTTCAGCTTTTTGGGGACACAGCCTTCGATCAATAGCACAGGTTTATCCGAATAGAAAGCAGTGCTTTCATAAAATTCCCACTAGTCCGTTCAATAAATTTCATTATGATACCGTGCCTTTATTTTTATGATATTTTTCAAGATATAATTTACTTTAATGTGTTTCATGTATGCTAGTTTAATTATATGCTGGAGGATATGCTGGGTATCTGATTTTTTATATTTTAATACAGCACCTAGAGGCAATATTCGAAGAATCCATATTGTTCATTAGTCTTAGTGCTGATGTCAACTGGAAAATCGAAATGTATTAGTAAATATCGAGTTGATTTTGTCAAATTATTGTTTTACGATAAATTCAGTACAAAAATATATTTTTTTTGCCATTTTCTTGAATATGCCATACCATCGTCTGCCTCTGAAAAATTTCCAGTGGCATATCATTTTGACGCATGAAAAAATGCCTCTTTCAAAAATATTTAGTAGGAACATAGAAAGCCTTTCAGGGGATGGAGAAACACATGTTTGTCCTAAACTAAAAAAAAGTGTTTTTAGGGGCGGGGAAGTACAAAGTCAATTATGAAGCTAAGCACATAATAAGATGAGAAATGCTTAAGTTTGGGGGTTGAAACTTTCCAAAAATTTTGCCTGTGGAAAAAAATAGAAGACTGTATTTGCGCTTTGGTAGTCATATTTCATCAGTTTCAAGTGCTTTATTTGTGTTTATTAAGATGCAATTTAATTTATGTAATAAATGGCTGTAAGCAAATTTTGGCCATTTTTATGTTGCATTTGCTTTGCAAAAGTGATGGAGCTCTAGAGATAGAAAAATTTGATATAGGACAACTATAACATCCTGTTGACAGTAAGAACATCATTTTGTGAACTATTTTGTAAATATAGATATAAAAAATCATAGCTCCACCATATTTTATTTATTGACATGGAGGACTTGCCTATACAGCAAGAGCATATTGGAATGAAGCCATAAATGGTTGCCTACTTTGCACAAATTCGTTTTGAATTTGCATCAGAGACCTTAATAAAGTTGCAATGAATCAATAATTAAGGAAAGCTTTTGTTACATCAGCAGTAAACATCAGCGTACTTGAGCTATTTCAATACTCTCATCATTTGAAATTGATAAATTCTTTGCAAACTTCAACATACTTCAAAAGCCCATTTTAGAACTTGATAAGTGAAATGAATCATTCCTACGTTGTGCTGTAGAGCGTGCCAAAACTGTCTGTACTTTTCTAAAATCTAGTTATCATTAAATTTTTCCTGGTTTTATAAAAATTCAGCTGTACAATTTGATTTACAGCCGAATTTCGCTGTATCGGTGAACAACCCATCACAAAATGCCCTTCTTTTGATTTCCCCATAGTGTGCAAAAGATTTGAAAGTTCACAATTTGTAAGCAATTGAGTGCCACTGACATTACATGGTGGACAAAACATAAAGAGCACCATTTTCTACTGTATTCAAAGGGAAACAGTTGAAATTTCCCTTGCATGCATGAAGATATTTGCATTTCAGTGGTGTATGCATTTAAATTCTAACAGATTTTTCAAATAATTAATTTGCAGCCAACAATTTTTGACATTGATATGTAATCATGTAGTCTCCTAAAATTCAATTTCCACAGTATTAAATCTAATCATTTGGCCTAATTTTACATCAATAGCTTTATCTTATATGGATAAAACCATGATCATCAGCATGTTCAAAACCTCAAAACACGAATTTTCAGTTCAAACAGAGGACTTCTGTGAGAAAGGTGCAGAGATGATACACTGCCATACTGCCAATATCTACATATGATATGCTTCAATGTAAAATAAACTAAAATTTGGTGAATTAGGGTCATTACATAGACTAGAAAATAGAACAAGAACCAAAATGAGATAACTCTAGAGTCGATATTTTAGAATATTTTAACTCATGCTCTATATATCATCAAAATCAATCCCTATGTCATCAGCATCGCCTCCACCATCCATAGCTATATCAACAGCCGTCTCATTGATACGTGCATGTTCTGGAAGCTCCCCATACTGCTTCAAGTTTCTCGCCTCATCTGCATTGTATCGATGAATTATATCCACCTTGTCATCTTGAAACTCACGTAACCCGCAAAGGACAATATCACCAGCACTGACCCAAACCTAAATGAAAAAACAAACGACATTGTTTTCTTGTCAATAAACGAGAACTAAAGTATTATTTCCCACTTGACACTAGTCTTACACAACTGTTATACAAGACATGAAGTACTAAGTTAGTGCATTTGGGCCGCCATAAATTGTAAGCGATAAATCTAATTCATATCCCATAAATTTTATTAGGAATTAAATCTGGACGCTTTTGGGCTCATAGCATCCTTGAAAATATTCTTATACTTCTAAAAGTTTTCCGTTGGTTTTCAATGTTCAGAATTGTCATTAACCATTCACAGCATTTTAAGGTCTTTATGAAAAACAGATGGATATTAGAAATTTAGATGAAAATTTTATAAAAGAAACCATTTCTAAATGAAAAATGTTCCTGCCTTGCCCAAAAAAACTTTTCGGCACTATATAAGACACATGTATACCTGACTCGTGCATCGAAATCGAGTACTTACGCTTTCTCCGATGGATGTATTGTATTCAACTGATTGACCTTTATGATACTTACCATCAATACCACACTAATATTTCTTACTAAATGAATAAATTAAATAAATTTTCCCATTATTGTAGTATCGCTCTAATAGGAGTTAAAGATGCTTAATTGATAAGACGTACCTTTTTACGCATTTTTCCTCTAATATGTCCCAAGCGAGTTACTCCATCATAGCAGTAACATTCACAACGTCCATTTCCAAGCATTCGAACTACTTGTGCATATTCTTGTCCAAACTCTTTATACTCCAATTCACGCTTTGTTTCCTCGCCGTCATTCTTACCTCTACGTCTATTTTTTCCGCCTTTACCTGCATTGATTCAATTAAGACGCAAATATGAAATTAGCAGCTAAGTTGAGTTCATAATATCAAATTAAATGGTTGAGAATAAAGTTGACAGCTTTAGCCAGAGCATCCAAAGCACCATAAATAGGTAGCTATTATATATATTATTACACTCTCATACCTTTATTTTTAGACATGATTGCCGGAAGTTTTTACTTAACGTTAAGCAATTAATTCTTAATTCTCCTCTAAGTTTTTACTTGCCGATACAGATGCCAGCACCAGGCTATTTTTCCATTTAACTAGCTATTTTATGAAGCTGAATCATTCAGTGAAAAACAACGAACAGATCTCGAACCGTAAAATCAACGACAAATCTCCTTTATAATTGTCATTATTTTGAAAAATGAGAAACAAGCTAGACAATTCTTTGTAAACGCTAAATTTTAAGATTGAATGAAGGTAATTGCCATTAAATTTGTGATGAATTCAAAGACTTTCTTTACATTACAGCTGCCAATTATCTATAAATCTCTACTCTATGTTAGATTCGTAGACAAAAAATTACTTTCGGTAAGAATTCTGTTGAAAATAATAGATCATCCATCAAGATATATAATTTTGAACTTATTTAGTTGGGTTCTGTAAGAACTAACAAATATAACCCATGTGTAGACTGGATACAAAAAACTGAGAAAATACAAGAAAAATATATGTGCAGTTAAAATACACTAGCTCTTTGTTTGGTGTCAAAAATGAATCTTGTCAACACGTTATAGATTTGTTATTTTCTCACAAAACTGTTTAAGTCGAATACAAATGCTAATTTAAAAGAACAACGTAACTGATAGAAAGCACAGTGTGATAGATAAGTTCCTGACTGGTTCAGACTAACTGCATATATATACATATGTCAGGATATTTGCCGGTCCTGCTATCTCTTTAAATTTCTACGGCATAACTGCTCGGTTATGTTCACCCATATTTG
>JAULBW010065519.1:0-46570 GCA_032358265.1 Vaucheria bursata
GTTATACGAATCTTCTTGAAGTATGTACGCAGCAATAAAGAGAATTAACTCTTTAGGAAGTTAATTCCTAACAGTAAGGAAGTTTTTGATATTGTCATTATTTACTGTAAAGTTGTCCATGCCAACTTAAATTATCCGCATAAAGCAATTTAATTGGACAAGCAAATTTTTTTCCATTCTGACACAATACGCTTAGAGTAATCAATTAGTATGCTGTCAAATCTGGGGGAACCCATACTGCACCCATAACTAGCAATTATATTTTTGCATATTAGATTTTAATACAATTGGTTAGGATGCTGCTATCACCAATCACATTACTGGTATTGCATTCAGCTTTATTTATTAGCATTACACATATACTGTGAAGGTTTCTTTGGCTACGCTAGGATATGTATGAAATTAGAATTTTTCGTTGCATCACAAACACTTCATAAATCAGCAAACAAATGTTAATTAAAAATGAAACTTTGGACAATTAGTTTTATTGGTTGTAGACCAAAGCATAGTTTTACTACAGCTTTAAAAAAAAATTCCAGTGACTGTACTTAAAAATTATATTTACTTCAGTCGATCAATGATCATAGAGTCTCACGACACAATCAAAGTAATGTATTTATATTTACCCTGTTCAATAGATGGCATTGAATAAAGCATGATCCATTGACTAGCTTTGATCCCATTTCTGAAATAAAAATGCAGTTAGACTTCCTTCAGTGGGACTAATCATTATTGATTCCTCCTTTTGAGAAAAAAGATAATTGGCTTGCTTCTATTGATTTTTGTTTATTGGTTAGAGTAGTCTTAGATTTATTAAACGCTTGACCAGTGAATTGTGTCTTGGTAGCATTGGAATTATAAGAGTCAGAATTGATGTCTTTTTAAATAGAGGATACCTTTAAATGGTACTGGGTGTGAAAGATGTGCATTGGGCTGAAGTTATGCATTGATGGTAATCAACAATTTCATAAGATTATTTCTTGCTTATTGTATTTTAATGGCTATAAAAAACATTAGAAAGACTCTTAGTTACATATAGTAATCACATTATCAATTGCAGTTTTGTCAAGACCAGCTAATTTACCATAAATCAATTCTAAATCTAAGTAAACTTATTGAAGGGTCACGATTGTAAGTTATTTATTTAAACTCTTTAAGTTCTGTCAAATACTTAAGCTCTGATAACCCAAAATTCTCATCAAGAAATAGGAAGCATGGGTTTTAATTGTTTAAAAATAGAGTTGAAATCTGAGAGTGAATTGCCCCCTAATAACTTGTACAAGGGAGAAGTTTTTTAGGACTGTACAACGTACTGATGGGGTTACAAGAAGCAGTGTAGCCAGTTATTTGCTATGTTACAGAAATGTGGAGTTGCAATTAAGGTCATTCAAGTTCTATAAAAATGTGCTTTACCTGCCTGCATACAAATGTACATGACTGAACTCATTCATAAGTTAATAAAGGGAATCAGTACAAATAAAATATCCTATACTAATTGTGAACCATTAAGTTTTGAGAGTACTGAGGATATTTACAATACTCTAAGATTTTTAAATAGTGAAATGAAATGAGCAATATAAATTGATTTAATTAACAAGTGGTTTGACTGGAACATTGTGAGGTTAAAATATATCTTTAAATTGAAATGGCACTAGTTAGCTATACTGTGTGTGTTGGAGCAAACCAAAGAAGTCGGATGTCTGCTTTGAGTGGAGTAAAAAGAGTGCTAAAAGTTACTTTCAACATGAATTAGATTTAGACAAATAAAACTAACAAGTTTGAGTGATAAAACCAGGTTGAGCACTAGGTTGAACTGACTGAAAAATAGGTTGTGGTAATACCATCTTTATCTGAAAATTACAGCATGGTTTTGGAATTAAAGTCAGGACCTGTAAGTTTTTCAATGTCTCAATGTTTACAGCAAATTGTGATTAGTACATTTCAGTTTGTTTTTCAAATAACCTTTTGCTGTTTTAATGCTTCTGGAGTGCAAGTTATACCATCAAAACTAAATTAGAAATGATTCAAAAACATGGGAAGGACAAAACAGGTAAAAGATTGCCAGTAACTGCAAAGGAGCATGGGATCAGTAGAGATGCATTGTAAGGGTAGGTTGCTGCAAAGATAATGTTGGAGTTGCAATTGTTAATGATCTAATTGTTCCCTGCTAAACTAAAAGATCTAAAGATAGTGGTGGACATGCTCCCTGCAGTTTTTGTAAATAAAAGTTTTATTGATGGATTTTTGAAAAAATGAAAAAATACTATGGGTGAAGGATAAATATATTTAACTGAAGGCCATAAACCTTTTTAAAAAGAGCAATCCCAATATTATTTACATGGAAAACAATAATGACAATGGCAATAATAGTAATATGCACTGTGTTCTGCAATAGGTTATTATGATCTAAAATCAGAAATAATCAGATGCCTCATTGACAAACTTCAACTAGGTCTCTGCCTGAAAGTGTGGATAATGTTTACTGTCAGTTTATACAAGCAGTTCATGGTGTAATCAACAAACACCACTTTAAAGTCAAAAACATTGTTAACATGGATCAAGTTAAATATAATTTTATAACAGAGCCAAAATCTACATTTGCAATAAAAACAAGTGGAGAGATTCTAATGAGTAAAAGTAGTACACCACACATGCAGTTTACAGAAATATACTGAATTACTTAAGAAGGAAAATTCCTTGAACATGTTCTATTTTCCAAATTGAAAAATAGGCTAGTACTTTGTTCAGGCATACTTGTTGATGTCAACGTGACAAGTATGTGGAAGGTAATACACCAATGCAGCTTACAAAGAATACGGTTGTTGAATGAAAGGAAACAGCACTTCTTCAAGAGTCAACATTATTCATTATCAGCTCTTATAGCTCTTGTGTAAAATTTTTTGATTCAAACACCGTTAAAAAGTTCAGTTTTTGTTGCTTTTGATCCACCTAATTTAACGAACATTTTGCAGTCTCTTGATGTTGCTATAAATAGAAGTTTGAAACTCATTTTAAATCAAAATATGACATACATTGCAGAGGCTATTGAAATCCAGATATAAAGACAAGGGAGGTAGTCCTACAGTTCCAGGATATTATACAGTGCCTAAATAACTATTATCATTGATTGGTTCTAAAACTATTGATCAATGTCACAATACTTTTACTGCATGTGGTCTGGTTTCAAGTGCAGCTAATGTGGAAAATCTTCATCCTCTTTTAAAGACTTTAATTGATTTTTCTTTTGATTTAGAAGAGTAAAATAATTTTTATAAAAGTATATTGGTAGATAGTACAGAAAAAGAAATTGATGCACTGTCTCCTCAAAACTGGCTCTTACCCAAAGAAAAGTCTGCAAGATTGCATGCATGCCTCAATAAGAGAAAAATTAGATATAAAAATGATTGGAAAGAATATAAGTCACACTTGATTGCATTCATGAAAAGACTGAACAACTTGTATGATATTAATTATGACAATTTTGATAATGTGGAAGGAGCAATACGTGGTGGAGGTTTGAAGATATTTGTGTTATGAATGTGTATCAAACAAAACTTCAAAACTTAAGCAAAGAGAGTATATGTATACAAACATAATTTGTGTTGCTGGAAGTAAACCATACTTCACAGCAACACACAAACCCCAAACTTAGCCCATCATCAAAATCCAGCAATGACTCGCCATAAACTCAGAATTCCAACATGCAAAACAATGATTTGCCATAAAACAGAATTCCACAGCTATAACACAAATTTAACTGTTAACGAGTTAATTCCTAACAATTTGCTACTTCAGTAATGAAAAATTGTAATAGTATTGTGAAAAATCTGGCAGCTCATTCTTTATTTAAGTATTATATTCCACATCCAGCTGGGACTTTCAACTTGACTTATATGGATGATTATTTTTCAATTTAATGATTGATGATGATAAATATATAGGATTGATATAATTTGTTCAGTAATTTGTATCAATTTTTTGTTTAACCTGTATTTTTCAATGCATATATACTCAATCTCTTAGTTAAGTGCACGCATTGATCAATCTGTTGTGTTGCCAAGTTAAGTGGTAGGTGTGCTTTATTTCTTTTATTTTTGTTGAAAACCAATTTCATGTACATATTACATAACAGGTATGGATACTTCAATGAGTTCACACTTAAGTGGGAGATTATTTTATATTCAAGCCTATGATATTTGATTTGAATACAACACCATGGTGCTGTAATCTAAGGTGGTATTTTATTAAATATTTTATGAACTCAACTTTGTTTTTTAAACTTAACTCAAATATAACATTATAGTACTGTTTTTTAGTAAAGATGATAGTTTCTCAATAGGCAGTAATGTTACCTCTACAAACATTTGTGTAATGCTCAATACAGATGATTTCATTTAGTATTAAATATGTTACTGGATTTGTTGCTATTTTGCTACAAAATAAACAAAGGAACTGAGTGGGACTCTTTTTCAAAAGTTAAAAGCACAAATAGTACAGTATATAGAAGAAAACTGTTGTGACGCACAACAAAACAGGCAAAAAATGTAAGAGAGTAACAGCTCAAATATACATTATATCTTGACCTGTATTATGAGAAGTGGTTATACTTCTCCAACATAACATTAGCAATTCAAGAACTATTGTGTGACTAGACAATTTTGAGAATGTGACTAGACACAAATAAAGAGTGTTCTCAAAAGGAATATCTACAGCTACAAGTAAAAAAAAAGGAATTAACTCATGATAAAAGTTTATTCCTGACAAAAACTAGAAGCAGTATTTTTCTAATTTTTTTGCATCTAATTATTGAGAGAATTTAGATATGTTATTGCTCTGCTACAAAAATACTATAGGTTGTACCAAATGGAGGAATGCAGGGATATTAGGTTGATGCAAGTTTTTTGAGGTGGTTGATGTGTGTTTAATAGGTTGAAGTTAAGGCATTAGTATATGACTGTCAGTCCAAACAATGTAAACTGAAAGAAAAAAATTGTGTAATACCACATGGCTAAACAAGGCTTTCAATTTGTCTTCTGGTTGATCCAGGTTTTTATTTCCAGTCTGACAATTATGCAAGGTCTTCAAATATATAATCAGTCTTTCACTCTATTATCTGAAAGGCTCCAGTTTTATTCACACACTTGAAAAATATGTAGAGTTTGCTTTGGTAGACCAAGAGGCCTTATAAAATTACTGTCATGTAAGAAAATCTTATGATATTAGGTGAAATATCATGCTGTACCAATAATTTAAATTTTTAGAGCCGATGTTATACTTGACTTTGAAAGATATTCAGTTGACAGAGCAGTGTCAAGATTTGATCTCTTTTACCATGTGATATGTTATGGAGCAGTAATTTCATTGACTTATTTTGTCCTGTATGTGGGTTCTCTTGAGCTGTATTCTCTTATGTTGCATTGTGTTGACAAGATTTAATCTCAGCAACACATGAACAGGAATCGATATATTATTGGTCACGTGTGTTTCTTTTGTGTTTATTGTTGTCTTTGACTACTGACTAAACGCATAAACTATAAATTAGCAGTTTCTAACAAACAGCTGCTATGAATAGGTAGTGAAAGATGGAGGTATCTTAACTTATGATCATAGCCCAACTGTAATACAAGTCATAATATTTTAAGAATGCTTCAGAACTTTCTTCAGAGCAAAACACTTTCTAGGCCAGCAAAAATGTATGATTGATATGAGTTGATACAGCCAAAAACTGTATGATTGATATGAGTTGATACAGCCAAAAACTGTTATAGAAAACCATTTTTACATTATCATTTCTTTAATGACCAGTCAAAGGTATTGAATTTATGGAGGAGAGTCATCACTAAAAAGAATGATAAAAAGAGCTTTTTTATTTTCCAGCCCTAATTTTAATTTTTTTTCGAAGTTGAATCCACCAGATGTTTTTTCAACTCCTGTTCCTTTTGCTTATTGCATTATTAAGAAATGTGTCCACATCAGAGAGTATACCAAATCCTTCATCCCGTAAATTGCAGGGTGGGTAAGTACTACAATAATTGACGCTTTTGCATCACAAAATTGTGCTTAATCTCAAAAACATTTTTAGCGGCGATCCAATTCCAAACACAGAATCAACGGTTGCACCTACTTTAGTTGCGAAAAATGCAACAGTTGCCCCTATATAACCATTCTTAATGACAATTATATGCTGCGGTGATGGCGAATAGTAACTCCACAGTGGGCTTTAGTGAATTTTTCAATCAATTCGTACTTATATGTGCATGCAATAATATTGATTTCATAGTTTCATTTATTTTGCAATTAATCTTACTTTTTTTAACTGGAATTTTTCTTCAAAAAATATAACTCCTATAGCCATAATTTTATAAATTTGTTACAAATGAAATATCATAACTTTGCATCTAACCTTCAGCAAAAAAATCTGATCTAAAATTTCATAAACTTACAAAAATCCCTAGTTTTAACAAGTACGTTACAGATAGTATTAGGTCATATTAAAAGCAAGCGTTTTCATAGTAAAAAATTAGTGGGCTCAATAGCATGAAAACTTCTGAACATTTTGAAACGACTGAAAGATTCATCATAGTATTTTTTATTTGGTTCAAGTTTCTAGGACTTGAGAAATATGATCTTGAGTAGAAGCAACATTTTTGTTTTACTTATTTAAGTGGCAACTAAAGCATACAGGTGGCAATATTTTGGATTTATTTTCATCAATAATGCACACATGAATTGGTAAAGAATGATTTAAATTTTAAGTAAAATGTTGTCCAATTTTTAAGTAAGTCATAGTTGAAAATTTGAGTTTGGATTAAGTGAGAAATTGAAATAACCCTACTTCCCCCAAATTTCCGGGCTCACATTATGTTTTAATACAATCTTTTATGTACATTTTAAAAATATTGTCCAACTTTTGTTTTTTTTTATATTTATGAAATACTTTTCTTTTTCTTAGTTTTTTTGGGTGTTTTCGGTTTAACTGACATGCCTTCTATAGCGGCAATCACTTTGTCGTCTTCCTCTTGTTGTCTAAGTTTTTCAATTAGCTTGTCTTCTTTTGTTAATGGAACATTTCCATCAAATCGATCTGCAACAATCCGTTCATCGTCAGTATGCCATAGCGCAACCTACACGTTCATTTAGACATGTTAATAGTGTTATTGTCCGTGTTATAATATTCATAATTGAACTTTGATAAAACATGACCTGAGGGCTACTAATACAGTTCAAATTGCATTCACTGATACCACCAGTTATACAAGAACAATAAGTTCATCGAGTATATCGAATAAGACATCAATGCCTAGCAACAGAGGATGGTAGGCGGAATGTAACACCATCAAATTACATAGTATATAGCGTTCAGTGGATCATTCTTCTTTTCAATATTAAATATACGTGTAAAAGTAGCAATCATAAAATAATTGTAAGGGTAGTTTAATTTTGATACGTGAAGGTTGTATTTGAATAAGACTGCATTCCAATAAATTAATCAACTGGAAAATTTTGTCGTTCAAACGGAACAAAAAGCCTTTTAAGCTAGTTCAGTGAAAGCCTTGCCAGTATGAAAGTTACATAGCACTACAATAATTTCAAGAGATTACCAAAAATTAAATTAAAAAACTTGAGCTGTGTCACTAAATATATCGAAAATTTAATTTATCTGAACCGCGGAAGGTTACATAATAATTTAAAAATACTAATTCAACTAATGGAATATTTCAAAAATTCGACATTACAAAAACACCTAGAAGCACAGTGCAACAGATAGATGACACATATTGAAAAATGCATATCTCTTTGCAAATATTAAAAAAAATTATTTAAATAACACGAATATATTTATAATATCTGAAAATTCAAGTTATCAACTGGCTCATTGTAGAGCAAGCTCTTCATTAATATAATGCAGGATATCCACTTATTATCTGATATACTTATGAACATCATAAATATATTGAACATTGAATGATACAATCCAAACTCTACATCAAACTGTGAACTGATGGAGAGAATCAATTTATACTTTGTATTTCACGACTATTTCCGATTAATGTGGATATATATATATATATATATGTATTCGTTTCTACAACACTTCCCTTATAACCTTATCTAATAGAGCAATAAATTTATTGTGCTGAAGTACGCATCCTCCCAATTATGTACACATGAGATGTACATTTTTAATTTGCCTACTATATTAATATATCATATGCTAGAGGAGTCTTTCAAAAATACAAGCATTTTCCACAAAACTTGCCTGTCCTTTGCTACCTCCAGTTGCAAGTAAGAAGGGGGTACCGGGGTAGAAAGATACGGCGAACAACCTCCCTACAGCCATACTTTTTGAGGTGAGTAGTACCGGCATTGTCCCCTCACAGGCCTTCGATGAATCCCATAATCGAACAGATTTATCCTCCCCGCATGTGGCCAAAAAACCCTTATGATGAGGAGATACTGATAGGGCCGAGACCCCAGTGCTATGGGCAGTAAATCGATATAAAGGGGGGGCTCCAATCTTAGAAAAAATCAAACAATTATTGCAAAAGTTTTCTAAAAATGTGCATCGAAATAGTGTCTATTTATTTCATAATGAATAAGCAGTAAACTCGAGATAAAGTGAATCTGTTGGAACTACCGAATCAATTCGTTATATCTAATATTCGTGATACCCGAAAATTCTTTAGCTGAACCTGGCACAATATATGATTCTTGTGCTCATTTGTAATAAGCAAATATTTGTTAAGAACAAATTTGTTAATCTGACGTTAATGACATTTGGTATCTTCATGATAACTGTGACCCTTTCAGTCAGTTAAATTTCTGGTAGCAGCACAGGAATTCTGCTAAAAATTCACTTTACATACTTATTCATAAATAAATATATAAGATGCATTTTCAATAACTGTGACTTTTCACGCATGAAAAAATTACAACAGCTATGCAGTATAATTTATGTAATTATTAAAAAGCGATCTTTCCGGTATTTTCTTTCAATAACCTTTCATGGAAAGCAAATTTTGAGCAGGGACATAATTTTTTTGCAGAATAGCTACTCAAACTACGGCGAAACCACTATAGTTGAAAACTTTGTATCTTTAGGCACCTTAGTAGACTGGACAACTAACAAGAAGACGACTTTTCATGTACATTCTTTCTGTCCCTTATATATCTGGATATCTCCTTAAATTGGACATTAGAGCATGCGGCAATGAAGTATATTGTTAAGGAGGTATAAACGTAATTTTGATTATTCATGTTGACCTCCCAAGAAAAAACCCACTGAATCTAACGCCACCCCAACTTATTTATCTTTCTAGTCTTGAAAATAAACAAAAAATGTTCAAATTTGTCGATGATAGAGCACAGAGTGAAAAGACAGCAGTGAGAAAAGAGATAGGAAAAGACAACAATATAGAGATTGAAGAACACAACTAAACTTTGACATAAAACTATTACATAAGCTTGTTCTATAACTGCGTGTCCAAAAAATGGCTAGAATACTGGATTGTAAATCATGCTATTCTGCATCTAGATAATCCTATATAACTAGATTGGTAAGCAATTTTTCAACTTGGAATACTGGTAATTTATATTGCTCTAATCTTTTTGAGGTGATCATTCTTCAAGGGCCCACTAAACTAAGCAAATAATATACATTTCTATAAATTCGTGAAAAGAAATGAATGCAAGATTTTTGTAGTGGCATATACAGGTTGTAAATATTTACTCACCTTGCGAACATCCCAACACGCCACTGCCCCATCTTCAGTACCTGTAAATAACTTGGCTCCATCATGGGGGTCCCAAACAAGGCACTCAGGGTCTGAACCGAGTGGGTACATAGCAGCAGAACCCATGGAACGAACGTCTAAAATGGCCAATTTACCGTCATATGATGCACTTGCTAAAATCGAGGGTTCAGTCTTATGCCATGAAACGCTTTGGACCTTGTCCGAGTGGTGGGTCAAATTTGCACTGCATTTCTAATAAATATAGAGAATATATCAGTACATCAGAATCTAGGACACGCTCAGTGGCACTGTGGAAATAGAAGGGGGGAGGGTAATTCTTGAACTCTTAGAGCAAATTGTCCCTGTAAAACACATAAACGATCGCAGTGCAGAGAGAGAAATGGTGCAAGGAGGCCTGTCTGTAGTAAAGGCTGGTGTACTAGTCTATATAATAAGCATCAAAGACGAAAATAATGAATGAAGGCAAAGAATACGATTTTTTATATAAAATAAATGCAAATTTAATTTGACTTTTGTAATTCAGACCAAATCTTTAGATGGTCCAAATAGATAAGCTGAGTAACAACCAATGCGACAGAAGTCATTACATGGAGTGTCAAGAAAGCACCAACAAGCCATATACAAGACCGGTACGTTATATCGGTATGATCCGGTATATCGGAATTCAGCAAAGAAACACGATTTTGTGCTCGAAAAACAGTGTGCATACATACCTGTGTAGTAATATCCCATATTTTGACTATATTATCTGCCCCTCCACTAGCTAACACCTGTCTGTGAATTCCATTCCAGCTCATTCCTATTACCGCATCTGTATGGCTACCCTCTACATATTCTGGCTTTGAGCCCCCTTTTTTCTTCTTCTTTTTGCCCCCTGCCCCTGCCCCACCTGCAGTATTTGGAGCCCAACCTGCAACCCAATATTTGAATCTGTACTTACTAAACATAGGATATGACAATTTTACTTTACATTAATTTTCATTTGTAACAAATAATGAAAGTCTCTCATTGTTTCCAAGTTACGCTTCATATTTTGATTAAGATATGGCAAATTAATTCGGTGGTCCTGACAAATTTGTGATATCCAAAGTTTACTGAAGTTTCAATTTTCATAAGTCATGGATGAAATTCGTACAAAGTATTAGTAAATGTATTGAATAGATCAATAATTATTTCAATTCTGAAAAAAATCTATTGAAATTTTCTTATATTTAGTCTTAAATAATGAACTTATCCTAAATCCGAAGAAATTAGTTGCGCCGTGACTGAGCTCTCAGTGCAAACTGAAAGAGTAAATTTATGAAGAAAAGGGTCGAGAAAGGACTGGACAGGTTGGTGGGGGGGGGGGTATCAGCTTAGAAAGGTAATAACATGTCAGGGGGTTTATTGAGAAAAGCCATCTCATTTACAAAAAAGTCATCTTGTAAAATATTTAAGCAAATTTGAATCAAGACTACCTCCTAGAACAGCAGTAGGCTCAAGAGGGTCCAAAATATCCAAGTTCCATATTTCAATACCCGGTTCAAAGGTTCCAATGGCCACATAGCTACCAAGAGGGGGGCTTTCCCCAGCAAATGTTTGAGGTGCAAGGTCCATCCAGGCCATACAGAGGGGCAATGAAGGGAGGGTAATATCATGGTGTACATACAATGAGGACCCCTCTTGATCATACACGTGTACCTGCAATTCATTGAAATTTAAAATATTTAGATCCCACAATCATGAAATACCAACCCCTTAATTCGAATAAGTTTACTCAAATTTAGCACTTTGTGAAAGGTACAGATAGCATAACTTTTGGTCCGGTAAATTAGTATTCTATCATATTATGTTCAGTGATTTCTCACTTTTAGCTTTACATGTTGGATCTAAGGGCACTGAATTTGCCCAACAAGCATTGATGTTCATAATTTAACGACCCAATAAAAAGATGAGTATCAAAGTATTATGCAGATCTCTTTTCTAAGAAGAGGATTACAGATTTAAAATAGAAATTGCATTTGCGACATTTTTATAAATGTGACCTTTCATTTTGGAAGTATTTATAGAGATAACATGTGTTTTTTTTACAGATAATTAGTCCATATTTATAAAAGAGCGCATTTTTCCAAAAAAAATTTAAATAACATTGCCTTGTGCTTTTTCTAATAAAAACTCTAGGCATGCCACACTGCACAATTAGTAAAATTTATAAAAACACTTTAAAATATATTGAATTTATTGCTGCGGGGCAACCTTAAATGCTACCTTAACTAATTCACATGCATTGTAAATAATTATTATCATTTTACTAAAAGTATTTTTGAAAATTATTAAGAAAGTACTGGCATACTAGCTTCAGTACATACTTTTAAACGGCAGCATAAAATAGATTCTATAGAGTGTGTTGTCATTATTTGAAAATACAATTACAAAGTAAGCTTCTAGAACAGTATTCAAGTTGTAGTATAAATGTCTGAATCTTCAGACTAAATATATGACTCTGTATTCCCTTCTTATATTTCTGTTGCCAATGCTGCTCTATCGTCATATCATCAACTAATGATAACAAAAATCATTAAATAATCACTAAATTACCATTAGAACTGCATGTTCATCTTCTTCTGTTGCGGCTGCCAGCAATACAGCATCATCAGGGCGAATCACATGATCTTCATCGTCTGAGTCTGGTTCACTATTCACATTTAATTCTCTTGAGGCTATGAAGTCATCGATAGCCATAGCCATTGGATCTCTAATATCATCACCAATTTTTACTTCTTCATCTACCATAGCATCATCTTCGTCAACATCACTATCCATTTCATCTCTGATCTTCATTAAAAATAAAAAATAAGTGTACTTTTTAATTACACCCCCTCCCTCCCCTCACCAGTGGAGTAGAGCCTCACTGTATAAATACTATACTATCGGAACTTTGTTTTCCGAATCAATTAACAGCAGATAATTTTTTTAAGCTTAAGTTAAATCTGGGCAATATGGGCAGTTTGTGTTAAAATGGGATTAATGTTATATATTTTTTAACATGGTAATTACTATACAAATACTAAAAAATTACACATTTTTTTCCATAGTAGGACTTACATCTTCAATGTCATCACTATTGCTATCATCCTCATCATTATCTCTTGTTAGGTTAAATGAAGGAGTATCATCGTACTCGTCCATCTTTAGGTAAGCAGGAAGCTCATCCTCTACTTGATCGGTATTCGTGCCATCAGTGTTTCCCTTTACAGCACGTGCAGCAAGCTTTGCCGTCTGAAAAAGTTCTAAATTTAGCAATATTTTTCTTTTGATTTAAAAGAAAAATGATCATCTAGAGAATATGTACACAATAATATATTAGTTTCAGGAATATATATGAAAAATATATGCAAAACTTTATAGGCCACAGAGGATATAGTGAAATAAACAAGAATTGTGTCAAAAATATCCAGATTATTCTCGATTACGTGAAAATTTGAGCCTTGAAGCTTTAAGCTAGCAAATAATGAATAAAAAGCGTACAATAGTTGGCCATAATTTTAAATAGAGAAACAGCTAGAGCCGAACCATTTCCACTGAAAATTTTATCACATGATTATTATTTTTCTTAAGGAACTCTTGACATGAAAATCACACCATATTAAATTCTCAATGGCAATTTTAATCAGATTATACCAACGAAAAATGAGCCCGAAAAATTTAGCGTTTTATTATTTAATAAATGCCTTCTGGAAAAAGCAACTTTGGCAATAACTGAAATAATCAAATACTCGTCAAGCATTAAAAATTATAATGCTTTCTTTCATAATATTCGAGCTGCACGTCAACGAGCAAAAAATTCTCTTAAGCGGTGCATATTATTCTAATCTACGTATTGACTTCTCGCAGCTGCAAAAAAAGGAACATCAATCACTTGCCTCTAAAGCATCTCTGTCCTCATCTTCCTCTGCCAACTCCACCCGTTTCAATGCATCTATTTCTTGTTGACTTATTTCGAAACGTAATGGTATCGCCTTACTAGCTCCTCTTGGAACCCAAGCTAATGCACTAATCATAAGCTTGATAGAATGTAAGGCTGTGATTCGTAGCCTACTGAATAATCACCAGCAAATCTCGATGTTGTTTACAAAGAAAATGGACTGCAGTCTACTGCTCAAATATGTGGTGACACATAACTTTACGAACTAGTCGACTAGTACGCACTGTACAAAAAATGCGTTGCCTACTAGTTCCTTGATTACTAGTAACATTTTCCTCTTGTGCATTTCTCTGTGAATTCTTTTTAAACTATTGAATGGATGTTGCAGTTTCAGCACAAACAATACGCCAAGGAAATTTTCAATGTAATTTAAACTTCTTAAATATTTTCATACATATTAATACATACAATAAAAAAGTTGAAACCCATGCACTTCCAATTTTAATTCCCATGATGAGAATAGAGCATGCAGGGCCAGAGAAAAAACATGTTACTGGCCATACAAAAAATGTTCATGACCTTTTCTGCAGAATGCAGATCATTTCAGTTGTTGGTTTATTTTGTGCCACTCATCCAGTGCTGTCCCGTTAAAAAATGACAGTGTATGGAATGAGTCAAGGTTAAAATCCATCAGCCATTCTTTACCTACCTTTTAATACTATCCAAGGCTAACTTTAAGCAAACAAGTTTATTTATGCTTACAAATAAATGTAATAAATTTCTGCAAAAAAGTGTAATAATGATGTCTACATTTTGGCTCATTTCCAGTAAAATGTTGAGGTGATATCCTCTAATTCTTTAAATGAATCTGATTTTAAATAGTTACACAAAACAAAATCAAATGTAATACAAACAGACATTTAAACATAAATCATACAGTATATATTACTGCGTTGCTAGAAGTGAACTCTAGCAATGTAAGACAGACAATTATTCAATTACATGATGGACCAGTAGTAATTGTGCTGTGGCACCATTCCATTGGTTAAAGTGAGAACATGGTGTCAGCAGTCAGAACTCTTAGACTGAGAACAGAAACAATGATGCAGCTAACATAAATACAGGATTAACCGTTGACCGGTTAATTCCTAACATCAAAATACTTTGATAAGCCATTATTGTTTTTTTGTGCATTTTTAACATTTGAATATAGAGAGCACAGAAGTTTAAACATTTCACATTCATATATTTTAAACTGAGATGTATGATGGTAATTTTTTTAAATAGAGGGAAGCACTTTATTTCAACATATGCTATTTTTATTTTCTACATATTTATACTGAAAGAAAATCTACTAAATTAGTACAAGTTAAGTGGCTCTAAGAGGATATTACCGCATAAACGCGATATTCGATAAAAAAATCTTTGTTTTACCCAGTGCTAGAGCATGCCAATGATGTTTTATAAAACGGAAAATAGACGCATAAAAATGGACCATGCACTATTAAGATCCCATGCATATTCGGAAATTTTTCTCGAGTTAAATTAATTTCGACTTGTTCGTTTTTTCATTGCCATGAACTGTGAGGTAGATTCATGTATGACGAATATGACTATTAAAATGAAACCGATCATCAAGTTCATTTAAATTGTGACTTTTCATTCTGGTTAGATTTGAACTGAACGTTGTAATAATAAAGCTTCTTTTCTTTTTATTCTACATAAATGCAACATCAACTTATGCTGTCATCTCCAGTGTCTCGAATCCATTTGAATAGAGCTAGTCTGTGTAGCAATGTTTACTCATTCTACTTAATTACATTCTAGATTTTTGATATTCCATATAAGTTTCATTTGGTTGCGTCTGGGAACTGGAGATCAAGCAGCTTAGGGTAGCAGTTATATTATTATGCTATAGAAAGTGAGCGTTAACTTTTTATTGAGCTTATACACTTCATGTCCTTCATGACTTATGCATTGGTACTTTTATGTGTTCATGGTGATTATCTCTCTTTTGTCCACTTTATTCAAACTCTATAGCAATTGTAGGCATGCACTAAGTGATTTAATCAGGGGCATCCTAGATTTTCCGTGGCGTTTGTTCGCTACCTGAGGAAAGGTTTGGGTGTTGGTTTGAGCATTTTATCTGGAACTTGATAACTTTTTATGGATGAATGCAACTCGTATTGGTCGCTCGCTTGAAAGTAAAGTGGGTTTTCGTTCCGAAAAGCAGTGGCCCTTCGTCTTGAACTTGAACTTTTTATCGAGCTCGTTTGGTATGACATCTAAACGAAAACCATCTCTGCCAAGTCCTGTGTCTTCACGAAGCTGCCCTGACTTGCGAGCCTTGGTAACCGAAGATAACGCAACTGCTATTGATGCTAGTAAAATTGTAAATGCTTCGAGCTCGATTCAATCTTCGTTTAGTTTCGAAGGTCGCACATCTCGAAAAATGCACCGCTGCTCAAGCCCTCCTAAGTTGACTTTTGATGAGAAATTAGTAAAGAGTTCGGAGAGCGTTCTAGATGATATGGATCTTTTGTTCTTTGCGAGGCATGAACCAAAACCGCCTGCTTGGGATAGCCACCTCATCATAGCTGTTCCACGTTGTGACGTGCAGAAACCGTTTCGGAAATCTCCAAAAGGACCCTCCCCTATGCTCTCATGTACACAGAGATTTCTTCCTGATGAAAGTATAGATCACGTGAAGGTTAGCTCCGAGTTTTTATGATGCACCAGTCAAGAACTAATGGCAATTGCTTTAGATGGACCAAAATTGGTTTATAACGCATGTCAGGCCTTATAAATTGTATTTGAATTAATTTTTGTTTAAGTTAAATAAATTTAAAATTGTCCTGTTAATTTTGTAGCTTCCGTAACTAAGTTTCTATCATCTTATATTAAGTCTTAACAGGAATGTCTCAAAAATCTAGTTAGTCTAAATTGAAGAATCAGTACTGTAAGAATCATCTGAAATATTGATTTTGATGCATTAAATAACCACTTGCTTGAGTAAAATGTGGATGGCTACATTCTTATATACTGCTTTTATTCGTAATTTTCTCAATGTGTTTACATATTGTTTTCGAAACTCAATGGGAAATTGTCAAGACCTACTTTGATTTATGCCATTGATACCCATACTTATCATACTCTTCATTTAATGCACACATCTTGGTAGATCTAAATTAGTCAAAATATTTTAAGGCTAATTTATGAGCTCAATGATTTCTTTTCTTACTGAGGAGGATTATATTTGGAAAAGCATGTTGCAATAACCGCTAAGATTTAAGAAATAGAAATAATTGCATGAGATACAATCATATGATTTCATTTAGGACATATCCGGCTGTAACATTTAAATGGTCCATGCTACGAGTTACACATTTCATTGCAGTTATTGTTCAAGTTCAAATCATAAATTTGCACGTTTCTTTAAACACTTAAAAGTCATATTTCGTTGAATTTGTCATATGTTCAGCTATTTCGCTTCACTTCATTCTGTGTAGTAATGCTTGTCTTATTCTATTGATCTTACTAACAAGGTTGATCTAATGTTAAAACCAAAAAAGACAAATTGAATCTTATGTAAGATCGATATTCCATTTTTTCGTTTATTAACTTGATGTTAATAGCTTAAATTTGAAGGTTTGTGATGATGCTCCAAGAAATATAGAAGTTGCTAAAGCGGCCGAGCTTGCAAGCAAAGGGCTTAAATCAGGATATGTGCCTATTTTAGCAGACGGGTGCTCGAATGGGGCATATTATATGAGGGGTCCGCTGGGACGAATCTGTGCAATGTTAGCTTACATTTACATGCATTTTGTTTTACAAGAGTACAATTCTAGTTATCCTATGGATGTGTAGAATAGATCACTAAACAAATAGTAGAATATAGAGAAAATTTACCCAGTTGAATTGACAAAACATGTCTCGGTGACTTTTCAGCCTATAAGTAGTTCATTTTTGTCTGAAAGTCAAATGCCTGATTTATTTTGGAAAGATCAAATGATATTTAAATCATTTCGCATCCTTTTTTCACTTCAGCCACCTTAATATTATTGAATAAAGATTTTTCGGCTGTGTCATGAGTTTTGAAGTAACTGCAGTAGTTGCTATGATCATTTAATTGAGCCACCTTAATATAGATTATAAGTTATCATATGACTCTTTAAAAGATATCCCTGTTATCCTAGAAATTCATCCCGAAAAGTTGCAAGTATTTTTCTACTGATTTCAATCTACTTGCATGTATTAATAAGATATTGCCGTCAGTGCTAGATCTTCCAGTGCCAGTATAGATATCCATCTCTCTGTAGATAATTGACCCCTTTACCTTCATTGAAAAATTGAAATATACTTCTACATCGTGATCTGAAATTATTCTTTGTTACACTAGCTTTTGTAAATGTCTGATAGTATTTGCTAATTTTTATGGGGCAATTTTCTTTATTAACTGTAATATAATTGGATGAACTATAGCGTTAGGAAGTGAAATATATTAATGTTACTCTATAAAAGCTAATAGGAATTATAAATTTTAGTGTTCAAAAAGTTATTTTATGAATTTTTACTGAACTATTACTACTATATGCTGTAAATTTCAGATAAAATAAGCTTGCTTCAAAGAATTTTCACAGAAAACATAGATTCATTTGTTTATATTACATCTAAATCCAGCTTCAGATTTTTTGATATAACGGACCAATTCGGTTGTCTTGACACATTCGATATCACGGATGTTAACTGTTCATTTTCCTTGTAGATTCAAGCCTATGGATGAGGAAGCCGGGGCCCCGAATACCCCCCATTCTGGCTCTACATTGAGCTTTAAGGGGGGCATACACAGTGGAGATGGGGCAGTTCGAGAGTGTGCAGCCTTTTTAGTTGATGGAGGGTTTGCTGGGGTACCCCCCACTGCAATGGCATCTGTCCACATAAATGGGAGCTTGAAGACAGGATCTTTGCAGGTCTTGTAAATATAGGGATTTTTGTGTTGAATATTTTCTAGCTATTATTATGTTTACAAAAATGAATATATAAAGCTGTGAGTTGTACGTAAAGCTTGAAGTGTACATTAAGATGTGAGCAACTAAGAAATTATATATTTGTTGATATAAGGCTTTTTCCCAATTGAACCTTCCTGTCTTGAGTTGCTCTATTTCCTATAAAGCTAAAACGCATTATGAAGATGTGCTAGTGGTATGCTATTGTAGGCATTCGAGTATTTTTGATGAAACTATTTAAACTAAAAGTACTTTTCTCCAAAATATAGGCATAGAAGAATTAACTATTTTAAAAGTGTACTTTTGCATTACTTCTCAATATGTGATATACGTGTACAAGGGTATAAGTTATTCATTTGTAACTTTTTTAAAAAAATTACCGTTTTCTTTTCTGCCATTTTTTCGAACTCAATAAGATTTAAAGGTTATCAAGTTTTATTGGTTCAAGTTCTTCTTATCATGTTAGTCAAGATGTCACTTTTTTGACATTTAGCTACTACCAAATGGTGACGTTTCATATCTTGCATATAATGTAGAAAATGATATGGCTCAAATATATCTCATGTGCTTATGATTGAAAGATTTTTACTTTAATTTCTGTAGGTTTATGTTACTCATGATTGCTCTGCTGAAGACATGGGACCTCGAAATTTCTCAAAATCAGATATTCAAGCAATAGCTATTCTTGATATAAGACTGTGTAATCAAGATAGACATTTAGGAAATCTTCTTGTTACTGGTATGCATTTTTTTCCTCATTTTCTAGCCTGCCTGTCTTCTTGTTTGAAACGTTCTAATTCAAAATACCCATGATAAAATTGGTCAATCGAATTTCATCATGTTGAAACAAAAGTTCATTTCAAGTGCTGATTGGTTTGGAAAAAGAATGAGAGAAATTTATGAAAAATTGGCGCTATATGCAATTTTATTTCTGCTACCTTAAAATTCCCTTCCCCCATCCTATTGCAACAATTATATATACCAATTCTTATTGGCTGATGTAATTTAAACTCTGCTTTGAAATTATCAAAAAGAAATTCGTATATTTTTGAATAATTTTCCTAAAAGTTTCATCTGGTGGAGCAGGGTAACTTTAAGTACTAGTCCCCCTTCCACACGAAGTACATATTAAATGCATGAAATTTTTCTTATGTCGGCTTTTTATGGAGACATCAAAGGTTTTGCCTGAGTTGATTAGTTAGATTAGATTAACGTCAAGTTCAAAATACCATTAAATTTCTTTTTCTCAATTTTGTGTTCATGCATTTGATGACATTTTGCGCTAAATTATGTTGAAGTTTACAGATTTTGTACTGTAGTTATCACTGAACGAATTGAATAATGAGTTTTAATGGGTCATACATGATTTTTTGTTTGTTTGTACATTGGAACGATAAATGTATTGAATTTTTCTTTCTTGCACGTGCATGCGATGTTTCAAATACCGATTGTAACAGGGCACCATAGAATGTCATACAAGTGCATACATTCAAGGTACAGAATTAAAATATGAACAATAGAATTACATCCGAATTGTTATTCTTTTTCTCTATAGGCCCCAAGCCATATAAATTAGTACCTATTGATCATGGGTATTGTCTACCTCACCCAGACTCTTTAGGTGAAGCTGATTTTGCTTGGTTGCTTTGGCCACAAGCTCACGAACCGTTAGACTTGTCAACATGTGCACGGATTAGTTCAATCGATCCGATTGCAGATGCTGAGCAGTTATTGCTTCTTTATCCATCGTTACCACGAGAATGCTTGTTAACACTACGAATCGGAACCATGTTGTTACAATATGGAGTATTGCACAATAAAACACTCTTTGAAATTGGATCATGGATTGTTCGAAAAAACATAGATGAATATAGCGAATTGGAAAAAATTGTAGAGAAAGTATGTGAAAAGTTGGGTAGTTCAGCCTTTGACGATCATGATCGATTCATGGAGGTTTTAAGTGAGCAGTTAGATGAACTTGTTAAGAGTAGTAATGCCGTTAAGTAACAATCGTTAACCCCCGATACATAGTGCTTCTAGAAGTAGAGTTTATTATGAATGAAACTGTAGCGCGCAAATAAGAAGGTTGGTTTATGTACAGCAAGTGACTGCATGTATGCATGCGATTTAGCTAATGTTTATTGATATAATAGTATATTCAAATCATAGTCTCTTTTAAGCTGTCTTGTAAAAAAATAATCTGGAAAAAATCATTTACTTTAGACAAAAATTTGAGCTAGTCTTCACTTGATTTAAGCCGCCTCTTTGCAAAAATCTTCTAATTTAATCGAGTAGGAATTCTTATAGTAAGGCAAACTAAGCATGAATAATTTTGTTTGGTGCATGTATATTATTTCCTTATACAACTTAAATTTTCTACTATGTATCAAGTACTACTAAACTCAACTTTGGATGCAACGAAAGTTTGGAGACCTCCTGAACTTATTAGTTGTATTCGAAATCCGAAGCTCAACTTGGTACAATGATTTTTTCATTCTATTGCTATAAGTGAAAATTCATTATATCTGAAGTCTATATAACTCCTTTGCTGCGTAAAAATTTATTTTGCTTTCTTCCTCTGCTTTAGACCTACTCCAGACATATTCAAACAATATGAATCTTGTTTTCGCTGAACAACTGCCGACTAGTTAGGGTGTGTTCTTAGATAACAACTGCACCTTCCTCACATTCAAAAGGAGGGTTTGGCAGGTATATTCTACATCTGTGTTGTCTCTCCCCCCGAATCATAACAACTTATTACAAATGCAGTTTCCACTTCAAAATTGAATTGATATTTATCATCATGGATCTATTTTTTGAAAGTTTTTTTACCCTGCTGATTAAACTGAACAGTTACTGTGTTGGGAGGGGGGTTGGGGAATGGACAGTATGTTGCTGCAATTTTTCCAAATTCAGTTATTTGCAATTGTATCTATGTTCATGACCAACTAACCTATGGAAATGTGATGCACGCTATAATATACAATATACATGCAAAAAAGTATATATCAATGAAAATACCAACATTGTTCAAATTTATTTCTTACATAAGTGGCGTATGAAACTTTTAAAGAAAGAATATGATTTGAAGCATAATTACTGAAAAAAGACAAGCCATTTTATTTCTAAAGTTCAATTTATTTCTAAAAACATATACATATATATATTGCCACGATGAAAAGATTTATGCAGGAAATCAAAAAGTCAAATATCTTTGATGAAAAAGTGAAGCGAAAAAATTCAAATTCAGAAAATAAGTCTTTATTATTCAAGATTTTGACTGCATTTATTCGAGTCAATTAGCTTTGCTCCTCTTCAGTTGATACAGAATGCTGAAATAAAAATAAAACTCATTACACAATTTTTATAGGTTTTCACATGCATAAATATATTAGTAAGTTGCTCATCATGCGTGTATCTTGGGGGGGGGGTAAAAAAGCCCCAAAAGCCACCCCCCCCCCCAATAGAACGAAAGGAATAATTACACTGTCACTTCATGAGCTAATAAAATACAGATTTGTTATAAACGTATTTTCACAGTTTTCTGTGGTTTATCAATGTATTCGAATACAGCAATAATTACCAAGGGAAATATTGAATACTGTGGGGGAAATTTTTCGAGTACAGCCCTTACTGGATATGGAACTCATCGTCAGAATGAAATATTAGGTGGAAAAACAAAAGTTATACCAAATATATTAAATAGAGCTCTCAAATATAACCTTTGGGTAATGCAATAGAGAGAAAAATTCAAATCTAAAAATAGGCTACTGAAAAGAAAGATTTTAATATATGCATATATGTCTACTGGTAGAAAAAAAAGTGAATGTATACTCTGATGGTATTTAAGTTCATAATGAGTTCATTTTCTTTGAAGGTCATATTTCAGAATAAATTTTAAAAAGTTAAAACGTTTTAAAACTTAGTGCTATATTATACACTTTTGCCCAATTTTTCCTCTAGGATGTCACTAGTAACTCTAAACCAATGACTTAGTGTGACTAGACTCTATCTGAATAAACAGAAAATACAAGAAATATCCGTCGAAAAAAAAGCTATTTCAATATAAGAATTAGCGCGCAGAGAGGAAGATACAAAAGGCCAAACGGTAATATTATAGATTAAAATATACAATGATACCTCAACATGGAATTTTTCTAGAAATTTATTCAGTAGCTGTAAGTATACTGGACAGTATACTATACTATCTACATCAATATAAACAAATACAACTAGCATTAACTTTACATTTGATGCATATAAAAATAAACTGCATACTGATTTTATCAGCTTTAACACCACCGAAAAAACTAATATAGAATAAATTCAAGTGAAAACGAATAAATTGCCATAGACAAATAACCTGAAAGAGCTTTGCCATGAACTCAGCTTCCTTTTCCTGGGCTGCCATCTGGCGCTGTCCACTGATAATGCTCTTTCTGGAAGTTCCACGCTTTCTAAACTTATTCATTTTATCCCGGTTTCGCCTAGCCTTTGCTTTTTTGGAGTTATTTCGGCAAGCCATGCTCAAACGCGTTTCTGAAAAAATTTTAGTTGTATTTTGATCGTTTTTTCATCGAAGTCGATTTAATAAAATAAATTTACACATGGAGTACTATAATTCAAGAAACTTGAGCATATTATGTTATTATCTAAAAAAATGTCTTTTGGAATAAAGTGCTTATATACGTTTCGAAAACCTTTAGATGCTGGTATGGGAGTTAGTATAGGCAGTTTTCTTGCCCATGATATCCTGTCTTAAACAAAAGTTTTACATTGGAATGATAAGTATCATCATATAACTAGCTTCACTGAAAATAGGTAAAAACACTAGCAATCCTGGAAAATGTCTTGAAAGTTTCTTAACCCCATGAATGTATGAAAATTTACTGAATTTAAGTGCAAATCATTAAACTAATGCCTCTATTTCATTTCAAAAGTTTAACTTTACAAGTACAAAGCAATTATTTGTTCTTGCATTAATATATCTGGTAGTAACGAAGCTCAACAAGAACCAAGTAATCGTGTCATAGTAGGCCACATGAAATGGCTGCTACTCTACTTACTACTCGCCTAACCCTAACCCTAACCCTAACCCTTTTCTAGTTAACAATCATATTACTGTCTTAAGAGTCTGGCATTTTCTGTTGGTTTAGAATGAGTTTCGTTGTCCACATCTGAAATTCTGAAGAAAAATGGCAGACCATCACATCATAAAATTGTTACAGAATCATTATTTAGACTAATTCTTTCATTTCTAGGAAGTTTCGATAGATTTTAATTTAAAAATGTTACCATAGAAATTGTTTACAAAAACAATGTTTAAGAAAATGAAATTGCGCCCCCTAGGAAAATAGTTGAGTATGAAAAGAAATGCTATCCATTTTTGTGCGCCCTTTAAATATTAAATATGGGTGGCTAGTGTATACTAAGATTAAGGCATTGTGGCAGTTTCTTGACTAATTTGGAACACAATGCAAATATTTTGTAAAAAGCAATGCTAAAAAGCCACGAAACACGAGTAGAACTTGACAAGCCAGAAGGAAATAACTAAGTTCTTCTCCAAAGAAATTATTATGGCACGCAATGGTTGCACTAAAAAATAGAGACGATATCGTACGCAAGGAAACATTTCATTTTCAGCCTACGATACTTACTGTCGAATATTTTCGCAACTCATCCCGCATCAAGTATAATTTGTTTGGGCCAAATCACAGCTTATTCTCAATAGAAAGTTAATTTGATGGTACATGTCCATTTGACCTAGTTTAGTTCAATTCTATAATTTAGTGTTGTATAACATGAGCTCATATCCATACCGATTTCTACCGAAAGAACTATGAACATAATGAAAAGATTAGATTAACCTGAAGAAGGTGATGTTCTTTGCGAAACTGCATTGCCAGAAAAAGTTCGGCCACTGGAAATCATGAAAGCGGAACAGAAAGTCGCAAGCAAACAAAGCAACGAAATAACGGATAGAAACTTCATCATCAACTATATATTTCGCGATATTCGAGTTTTTTACTGCTCTATACTTGTTTACCGCGAAATGAGAGGTGTTTAATATGAGCGGCACTGCAGCAACGAAATTATTATACGCTATAAAACCGATTAATATCGGCTGAAATGATAGATTTTGAGTCGGTTAATATTATTCCAGCTTTGATTAAAGCCGATATGTCCAGTCTGGTGTGGTCAGATTCTACACTGAAATTTAAATCTTTTCATTTTGTGCTCTATTAAAAATTTGTTCTATTGGCTTTTCAAAACATTTTTTGAAATAAAATGCAAAAGTTTTTTTTTATTATTCTAAAAATATAGATTCTATCGTCAAGAGTTCTACTGTGTGTTTTACAATTTTTCCTCCTACTTTTGAGCACCTCATGATGTCAAGATATTAAACTTGAAAATTCAAATGCGGCTTTTCCACAAAAATGAACTGATGTAAATAAAACTTTTAGGAATATTTACAAATATTTGCACTTTGCGTTTCAACTAAAATTTAGTAATAATTAAAGTTTAGGAATTTCATTAAGTCGCCTTTAACATAACGCTTTGATTTGAGTGTAATGCTCTCAACGAAATTTGTGCATGTGTGTGGGGAGGGGGTGGGAATGGAGGGTTGAGAAGGTGTCAGTCTATTCGGGGACTTGCAAGATAGGGTATTATCCATGTGCTTTTGAAGAAATTTCTTTTTGTGAAGTGAGAAAAACTTTTTAATTGCAAAACGATCAATAAGAAAAATAAAACTGGAAACACTTCATTTTTCAGATAAAGAAAATTTATGAAAAAAATTAATACTTTTAATATTATTTTATAACATCTAGTGTTTTGAACAAAGTCAACCCAGAGATTACAAAAAAAATGAAATATTGATAAATATCGACTCTTAAATTTTTCCATTTTTATACATATAAAATTTTGTGACCACTCCGTTGATATTAGCCAATCAAACAATTTTGCTAAATAAGTAGGCACTCGAATTGTATTAGCTCAACTCCCGTTGGCTCATTTTTTCAGGTACTTGTCTCAGATGACTTCTCCCTTTGCTGCTGCGCTAAGGCGCAGCCTTCAAAAACAATTTTCAGATCCTACAAAAAATATTTCAAAAAATTTTTTTTACTTTTGGCAGTTATTAAATTTATAATATGCTCGAGGTTCCTATAAAACTCTGTAATGATCCAGTATGTTGAATGACACATGAATGATCTATGTCTGCATGAACGTAAGTTTATATGCAACTAAGCAAATTAATGAGTATCATAAAAAGTCACTACTACCCCTAGTACAGTAAAACTTACACATATAATACACCCCACAAAGTCACCCCCAAAAATAAAGTCCAAACTTTGCATTCATTTTTGCATAAATGGAAAAATTTTCAAATTATTCCTTTTTATTCGAATAATCAAAATTGCAATCTTTTGATAATAGTAAATAGTGTCAATTGCGTAGCATTCGAATTGTAGAGAAATAATGTACCTCTCGTAGTGCAGCATGCACATCGCAATTCGTACAGCGGCACTTGTAAGGATCGCAAGAACAGGCTTCACCCCAGGACATTGGACAACCATGGTCAACAAGTCCCAAGACTTCAGCTATTGCCCACACTGCATTTTCACTCGCTGCCATTAGAGGCTTCTCAGAAGTACAACTGTAAAAAAGGCTAATACATTTAGAATCTAGAAGAGTAAAATGAAGATAAAAATTCATAACGGAATAGAAAATACAGCATGTGTCTGTATGTATTCCAAAAGTACTTCCTTGCACAAAAGTATCGATTTTCGTATGAAAACTTAGCATTATTCATTTTAATGAACAAATTTCAAGAGTTTTCATATATTCTATCATCGATTTTGATGTAAATGCTAGTTTTGAGGAGGCAATCATCAGCTTTTTAAAAAGTGAATTATACTCAATATGTTTATAAAATAGTAATAAATACTTCATGTACAAAATTTTACATAAATAGATTGAAAATAATATAATAATTACCTAAACTCGACTAAAACTGTTACATTTATCCTAATTTGAATTTAAGATACTTTTAACAGTTTCGATTCAAATAAAACTGAAAAATTGTCTTCTATAATATTTATAAGTATCTACGATGTGTAAAAGCTATTTGAGAATAGTTGCTGGTAATGTACAGCAAGGCAGAGACAGCAGAGAGAGAAGATAGGAAAAGACGATGATTTGAAAGATTCAAGCATGCAATAATTCTTAAATATAATTGTTCTGTAGCTGTATTTTCAAATAATGCCTAGCGTACTGGATTGTATATTAGGTATGTAAGCATCTATACATTAATGTAGCTAGCAACAGCAGTTGCAGTAACCTGGTTATGCAGCTTGCTTGAAACCCCACAGCCTCAAGAGACTTAATCAATGTATCAATACCCGTATTCGAATCTGAATCAAGCTGAACTGATGCAGTACGGGTAGGAAAGTGTACGGTAACTGATAAAACTCCGGGAATACCCGCTAAGCATTGCCGAACTGTCTCGCCACAGTTCTGCATGCACATCATTCCTTCAATCGCTAAGCTAATATAAAGTTCTGGTTTTTTATTTGCCATTGTATCGCTTTGATCATCCCTGTCATCGAAAATATTCAGTCCTGAAAAGATAAAATTACAAAATATTTAGCATTTAAAAGGGCAAATTAGGGGTGCATAAAATTATGACAATATTTGCAACTTCCTCTCAAAGGTTTTTTATTGCTATTTGAAATTTTATCTCAAACAGGAACTGAGCTGTATGATTAAATAATTCAAAGAGTTAAAGCTAGCAGGAAATACACTAACCTTCAGATAAAACAATTTCGCTTTTAACAAACTTCCGCTTTTAAGAAATAAACAAAAAGTCAAATTGTGCGATGCTTAGCATCAGATTTTAAAATGAAACAAATTTCAGATACAAAGAATTGATTTGGTGGTTATATCCAAAGTTTACTGTAACTCTGATTAAAAAGAGGCCAATTTTTATAAATTTAAAATTAAAACTAAATAGAGTACTATTTCGTGTTTTTTATTTAAATAAGATTTATACATATAACCCAATATTATGAAATCACACGAATATAAAAAATAGCTAAAAGAAATAGCAAAATAGATGAAAAAATGCACCTGTTCGAGTCCGTTTCGGGGCTGCTCCAATGAAATTCGATTTTGAATAAACCGGTTCTGTGGCTTCATGCTCGGCAACCCGGGTAGCTACCCTAGAAAATGCTTCCAGGGCAGAAGCACCCCCCGATCCTGGCCCCGAAATTTGCCTTTTTGCCATGGATAGGGCTTGAGCAGCGGCTGCAGCTGCCTCATCATATTCATTGCCCAGCCAAAAATTGTCCCGGATATCAGAAAATTGGAAATCTGGTTGTTGGTTTTCTGAAGGTGCCATTGTTAGCGGTTGGGCAAATATTGAATCCGAAAACTGGGTTGAATGTTGGGTCCCATTGATGTCGCTACTCGGTAACTTTACATTATGTTGAGAGTACTTGGAAAGATATTAAAGTACAAAGTTGAAACCATAAAATATGTAGAAATATATATATATATATAGCTTTCTTATGAATGCAGTATCTTTTACATATCAGTAGATTATGAAATTTAATGTATTTAAAAAATATGGTGCACTATAAAAATGAAGCAATAATTGCTAGTTCTACCATGTAAATTTCAAGTATCCTTTACACTTAAAAAAAATATTTCTATAGAAATGAAAGAATAAAAGTTGATGCTAATGTAAACTTCAAAAGTAGAATGTTACGACCTACCGCTACGGGTGATATCGCATACCTGCAACTTAAACTCCAATTTCCAACATTTACGGCAATCGTTTCTGGGTAATTTTACATTTATCTTAAAAATTTTCAAAGTGGTAAAGGATGAATACATATGTTTCATTAAAATATCACAAATAATTTGTAGACAGCATAAAGAAAATAGGGGAGAGAAACTTTAAATCTATCATTCAAATCACCAATTAGAGATTTGTTTAAAAATACAAAATAAAAAAGGCCAAATAAAAAAGGCCAAGAGAAAGGGAGAGAAAGTGTACTATTAAACTATGGCATAAATTTTGAAGTCTAAAATGGCGAGTCATCAAAAGTGTCTTACTATTATTTAGCATCTGGTAAGTCAAAATAACATTTGGATGTAATAGAGAAGTATAATTTTGTACATTAATCTAGAACAGCTGAAGAAGATGCTGTCTATTAGAATGGGAACAACCCTATCACCCACCTGGTTCAGCTTACGGACATAATGACGTGCACAATGAGCTCCTTTTCGGACCAAATTTGTGCAACCCTCAGCTGTACACCTTTTCCCCCCTCCATGCTTAATGCAAAGGGGAATTTGGCCACTCTGTCCACTAGCCGTGCACCCCGCAATAGTGCATCGTCGCCCCCCACCATGGGCCTTACACAGTAGTCCACCAGCCTGAGCCCCTTTCCCGCAGCACTCCATAATGCATCTAAATAATCATATGTAGATGGACACAAATAAGCGCATTAAGTTCATCAGAGGAAGTGATTTCATTTGAATATGGGGGTTAGAGTCTTATGCAGTAAAATTTGGATACAAGGAAATTGCTCATGACGAATATACAAAAACGATACATTGAGCTATGCTAAACTTCAGAATTTCAGATATAACAAATTAGTCCAGTGGTATCGGCAAATCCGTTAAGTCCGAAGTTTACTGTAGTTGCCTTTGAGTATACGAAAAATGTGATATTGTAATGATTTTATTATAAGTCTGTCTAAGTAAGAAGTGTATTGTGTGATATAAATATATATGTAAACACTGAATTTTTGAATGATGTCTTAGTCTATTTAATCATCTTGAGAATTATTGAGTACTTCATGAGTCAGTTTGATTTCACCGCTTTCAAAAGTTACAATGAGGAATTGTACTGGAGGTACACATTTCAAAGTGGCTTATGCTAATATTGGAAAAATTGGATTAACTCTTAGTTGATGATAGTATATGTACGGATTGTGCAGTTTTGTGCAACATTGTCGTTTACCTTGAGTCATAAATGGTTACACTTTCCTCAATGGATTAAGGGATGGTTAAATCAAATATATGCATACCTCTTACCACCCCCATGAGCCATACATCGTCCCCCACCAATGTCCGTTTTATTGCACTGTTCAAAGGTACACCTAAGAAAAAGAGTTACAGGTATGAGGTCACTTCTAATTTAACAAAAATAAATCTTGTAAGTCTTGACGATTGGATAATTTTGGCAAAACTGACTGTTTTAAGCCAAATTTAAATCTTTTTTATTACATCTATTTCAAAATTGAGATTTTTTAAGTTAAAATGAACATTAACTAGAAATTTGAGTCAATATTCTTTTGAAATCAAATGGAAAAATATGAAAACTTCTTGATTGGTTTTAACTAAAATGGTATCACCAGAAAACTTCCTATTGTCCAATGAATTTTCCATTAATTGAGTTGATGGTATGATTTTTTGGTTCTAACAGCATCGAAACTATATGTTATAACATTTATGTGACAATGGAACAATTGTTTTACATAACAATATTTTTTTGCGCCTACTTGTGAGACACTTAAATTACATTGGTTAGAAACTTCTTAGGCTCCTTTTATGCTTGGGAGAAGGTAGCTTAGATTTCTTCACTTGTAATATCCAGTAAACTTTGAATATAAAGGATCTGCTGGGACTCCCAAATAAATATATGAAATCTGAATATCTGCAGTTAAATTTGGCATAGTACGCTGTTCTTCTTTAATGGTTAGAAGCGGAAATTCATATTGAGCAAAATCCATATAATCGAAGTTACTGTAGTCAACATATAGAAGCAACAAGTTTTAGGTCAGTGATTTAAAACATCGAGTCTAGAAAACAGCATTTTTCTTGTACCGTTTACCGCCGCCATGTCCTCTGCAAAACCCCCCTCCAACATCAACCTTCCCACAGCCATGTATAGTACATCGCCGACCACCACCATGAGCCCGACAGTAAACACCTCCTTGCCCATTCTGCAGTAAATTTTTAGTAAAAATATCAAAAACCGCAAAAATTGTAAATTAATTTCAGAGATATAAGAAAATATTAGAAGAACTAGAGCCTTGTGACTTGTTAACTCAATAACTTGTATGAAATAAAAAATTTCCAAAGAGGTCCAAATTATTCATTGTATATAGTGCAATGCTGGGAATAAAAATTGAATTTTTTTACCCATGTTGTTCTATAAACGAAATCTTTCTACCGTATAGAAGTATATAACAATTTAGTCCATTTTATATCAGTCATTTAGTTTTAAAATGAATGGTTGAAAATCTAACCCATATTTTTTCTTTCAGTCTAATATGCTAGAATTGTGATATTGCAAATTTAATTTCAGACCAACTATGAGAGTTACTGAACTTTTAGGTAGCCTAATAATACACATAAATTTTCGTTAAGTGAAAATATTTTCTTTTATAAATTTTGAATATGTGTAAAATTATCAAAGAACTAGTTAACTAGTTAGGGAGTATGATTCGATACCTGCATGACAAATCATAATTAAACAGTCTAAATCAAAACATGGAATGTACCGAAATAATTCAAATAAAATGCCGAAAAGACTTATTCCATAATTATTTAACGCGAAAAAGTAGCGCATCACCAGATATACATAGACTCAAACCTGAGCGCCTTTGGTACATTGCTGCATCTGACACCTGAGAATATTAGAGAAATTTAATCAGATAACGTATTTCGATACTACATTAACGATTTATGAATTCCAGACCTTCTCCCCTTTCTTTGCGACTTGGAGGAAGATTGGCTACTACCCGCATTGCTGCAATCATTTTTATCCCTGCATGAATGAAAAAATCAATTAGCCACTTCTTGTTTCACATTTAATTTAAGAATTAAACAAAATAATGGAGGCATAGATTTCGTAGGCCTTTAAAAACTCAAAAAATTAAAAATTTGGCAGGATGCTGTATGCTATATGCGCAATTAGCCTTCTCAAATATGCAGATACATTTAAGTTTTTCGTCATTGGATTTGATTTCACATAAGCGTTCACGAAATTCTTTAGAATTTCTATGAGCTTACCATCCCATTTCACCAGTGCCACTTAACCCAGAATCAGACGAAAAATGCTGGACATCGTAAGTTGGTTCTTGGTCGATTGACCTTGCCAAAGTTCGCATAATCATTTTATCCATTAGAACTAAGTGTCGCTTAAAAACAATCTGGGACAAATTGTTGAATCTTATGCAAACATCCCCACGTTTAGAAGCTAAATTATTCTGTTTCCTAAATTATTGTGCTAAAAAGAAACAAGTTTTTCAATACACGAAAAGAAATTTATTTTTCAAACCTTGAGGCTCGCAAGTAATAGACTTGAATCGATATTAATCCATTTCAAACGACTTGAAAATGAGAGATGCATAGTTAATGCATTGCATCAGAAATACCACAATTATCGTCAGTCGTAAATGAAACCATACTTAAATTCAATACAAATATCTACAACATCACTTATCACTTGTGGTAACATTGTAACTGCGGCCACAACAAACCAGCCTAAAAATTATGATAAATTCTGCAAATTTAAAATATTAAAGAACTACAACATTGTTTTTGTTAGGAACTAACTCCATTAAGGGTTAGTTTTTATTCTATATAGCTGCAGTGTAATATGCCCATGATTTCAGTCTGGTTTCAGTTTTAAGATACTTCAAAGAACTGAACACTGTTCTTCATACTACTATGTTTTATGTTGAGAAAGTTATCTCATTATCAGCTACACATGTAGGTTAATGTCAAATGCTATTGCTGTTCTTGCATTACTTGTTGCATTTGTATCCTCCTAACAGTTTTCAGTGTTTTTGCCCAGTAAAGTATCCAACATATTAACTGTAAGGATCCAATTCCTAAATCTTACGTATATAATCAGCAACACAAGGTAGACCAAAAACACAAGAGAGATACACACTTAATTTAGTATACTAGAACCTACTTCATGTGTTGCCAAGAATGAATCTTGCAACACATCACAAAAGATATTATGAACACAATTCTTTGAAAGAATTGTACACGAATTATAACATTTTACAAAATAATAATCATGGTTCCATAACGAATTGCACAGCAACATATTAGATCCTGACAATTACCACAATATCAAGAATGATTGTACCTCTCCAGTGATATCTTATTACAGCAATATATGTTATTCTCATCCCATAGTATCTTAAGAAGCAAAATCTGTTGTAAAATAAATTTCATCTAATCTAAAACTTTTTTCATTCAATTTTAGAAATAAATGACTGTCAGCTTCTAAGATATTAGACAATTTCTATTCTTTGATTGTATAGATTCAGAAAATACTGGAACTTTTAAAAAACGGCTGAAAACTTAACGCAAAATCTGCAATACTGAAGAGCATCATACAAGGATAAGCAGTAACTAGTAAATAGAGCAAGAGAAAAAATAAAAAATGGAGCAAATAATATATGAAAGAACAATATGTAAAAGGGAGACCTTGGCAACTTTGACTCAATGTACCAGTAAGTTTAGTAAGACTGCCTATTGCTAGAGTTGAAGCATTTAATTAAGAAGAAGGAGTTTTCATGTAGGCTGCATGAAGGTAGCCTCAAGGACTGCATGAAAAATATCATCAATGATTCTATAGTTGCAAAAATCATCAAATTATATCTTTATGACAATGTCATGCAAATTCAAAATAAACAAAAGTAAATGGAACATTCAAATGTACTATAACAGTGTAATGGTAACACTGAGAGTAACCAAGTGTAATACAACAGACACTAAGAAGAAATCATATAGCATATATTACTGCATTGCTAGAGTTCACTTTTAGCAATACAAGACAGACAAATATTCAATTATGTGATGGGCCATTAGCAATTGCACTGTTGTGCAATTCCATTGGCTAAAGTCAAAAGATTATGTCAGCAGTTGGAATTCCAAATAACACTAATTGAGAACTTTCAATAGAAATAAGGATGCAGCTAAAATAAAATAGGATTGACCGGTTAATTGTTCATTCTTAACACCAAAGAGAAAGAAAGTAAATGTAATGCTTTTAATATGAAAAGTGTTAAGTAAATGATAGTGCAGGTGTATACAAATACAAGGTGGCAGCTAGAAATAAAATTATTTTCTCAAATTTTTGTTTTTTCTAGCAAAGTTTCTGCAACTTAAAGCAAAGTGCTTGTAAAAAAATAAACTGCTCTTTTCTTTTCTTGGGCAAAATTTTTTTGCTTGTATGAGAACTTTTTTGTATTGAACCTTCCATGGAGTTATCATTCAATAATTCAATAGTGCTAATTTTTTTGTATGACTGTGCCAGTTCTATACAAAAACAAAAGAATTTAAGTTAGTGCAATGTTAAGATAACTTTTTATTAGTGGTGTTTCCATGACACATATTAGAGTTTAATTGGTTTGATATCTTGTAAATCAGATTTGAGTTTTTCAATGCCTTCAAATTAGTATGAAAATATTTAGGATTTACAGAGGTAAAAGATTGCTATTCAATTAATATTCAATATGAATTGACAGTTACTGCAATAAATTGAGCATCTGTTCACATATGTAGATATTTTATAATTAGAGTACATACCTTACAATTATATGGTATGATATTAGGTGGAGAACAACAAAGCATATTAAGAAACATTTAAACTTTTCTTCTTGTTCCTAATTTGACTTTTTCATTAGTTGCTAAAATGCAAGTACTTTAAACATCCACCGGAAAAAATTCCAAGTTCACTTGAAGAGATCATGCATTTGTACTATGATTTATTTTTTGAAAATTTCAATCTCTGCTTGTTTTTTGTTCAACTCACCAACAAACGCTACAATAGTTGTTGCAGAACATTTTAAGTTTCATTTATTCTGCTGTTAATCAACATTTTTAGCTTTATATGTTTTCTGTATTCAGTTTCTACAAATTATAGCAGCATGAATGGTAATAGTATATCTAATTCCATATATATTGAACTGTTAATAATTTAGTAAGTAACAAAATTCTTCTATGCACTGCCTACTAATAAAAACTTAAGTGAAGTTACAGAAAAAAGTATACTTTGTATATTGTTGAAGAAACTAATCATTTTGTAAATTGCCAAATCTTTGCTGGTAAAGAAAACAATTTTGAGCTATAACAACTTATGCTTATATCAATTTACAAATCTGCACACTAAATGAGACATGCTGCTATAATATCATAAAACTATTTTTCAAATAATCAATGCCAAGTTTAGATCTAAAGCTTGCAATAGCTCTAAATTGAAATTTCTGTTCACAAGTTCTCATAATCCAACTTATCTGTGATTTTCATAAAGTAAGTACAGCACTTGACAAGAACTTGAGCTACTTGCAGATAAGAAAAAGTTGTTTTGCATGAAGCTGCAGATGACCATACATGAGTCAATGGATGGAGTCATTGTCTTTTAATATTGTTTGAAGATGCAGTCATTTAAATTAGTAACTTTTTCTTTGGTTCTTATATTTTTCTAAATTCAAAATCAATTTTCTCTCCTCCAAATTTAGGATGTACTCAATACTGTTCTACTGCTATATAGAGTGGACAATTGAACACTTTAGTGTCAAATATTTTATGCATTTCAGTTTGGGAGTCAAACCGACTGGAGGAATAAGATGGAATGATATTGAATTGCCACTTTTCAATAGTTTTTTTCAATATTTTTGCTGCATGCAATAACTGACTAGGAGAGATTCAACACTCCAACATTGAATGTTTAATATTTTCTTTTTCTATTTAAATTGATCTACTTGTTGAAATATATAAAATTGTACTTATGTACTATTTTGCCTGTGATTTTGAAACAAAGACGGATATATTTAGAAACTATACTAAGTTCAAAATTTTGCGATAATACGAGTTTCAGAATAAATAATTCATGTACAGAATTTGCCTAACAATCCTGTAAAAATATCAATTATAACGAATATACATGCTGAAGTCAAGGATGAATTTATTGCAATGATCTTATACAATAATCCTTGAATAACGAATTCGATTTCAACATTAAAAATTTTGTGGTCCCGAAAGATTTATTTTATGGAGTTTTACCTATTGCACATCTTTCCGATTCTAGCATTGCTATTGGCTCCTGAAGTTTCAACACATTGTGATTCGTCGAACTGAAAGTAATTTTTTGATGAAGCAAAACTATTGGCTAAGGAATTTTTAAGACAATATCAATTGGTCAAAGGAAGTAGAACAACTCTGATGCAGCATACGTTCGTATTCATTTAAAGATCTTGTCAAAAATTATTATAATAAAGAATTTCTGGCAAGGTACAAACTGTTTACTTTTTTATTGGGTGGTTTCTGTATAGAATTTTTAACTAAATGAATACTATTGCCTGTAGGAAAATGCAACTGAATTGAAAATCTTTACAGATTTTCCGCCTGCAGCCATAGTACTTATCGGTGCCACTAATTCTTCCTCACTTAGAGCAAAGTACACAATTCTGAAATAGATCTTTTGTAATTAAAAATTTATTGATTTTCAGTTAATTTATTGGTTGATGCTTAGCATCAGTAAAATAGAAGGGCTACAGATGGCACCTTTAAGAGAGCTAAAATCTGCAAAGATACATGTTTCAAAGATTTTATTATACCCTAGTCAACAACATAGTTGATACCTAAAAAATGGTATAAGTGATGGCAACTAGTCCGAAAAATCATCAGTCACTGGAGCAAGGGCAGTAATTGTAAACCGGACTTCATCAGGATCTCTAGCCATAAAATGCTGAATGATCTTAGCCGCATCGAAAAGAAATGTTTCTCGAGATGTTTTACCATGATTAATCGGAAAATTCTTCCGTCCATCGAGCTCATAAATATTACCATCCACTTCACTGCACCATAAATAGCACATTCAAAATTTATAGTTGCTATATATTAAACTTCGAATATAACAAATAAGCTTTTAAGAAATGTTTACTTTCGCCGATCAGCTTGTAAATGCTTACAAAAACTTAAAAAAACCTGCTGATTGGCTTAAATAAGATGAAATTATTAAAGTAACTTATTTAGGTTCATAATTTGAAAAACGAATAGCAAAAATATTGAGTCAAGAGTTTGTAATAAAGTGAACTAACAGTGAGAAAAATCCCTTACCAAACTGGAAACTGATAAGCTTTATCATTAATCTAAAAAGAGCTATCAATTAAAATGAATGCACAACGAAAAAAATTTAGCCAATAAGAGTTTTGCCCTTATATGGGTTTAATATAGCCTCCCATGATCTAAATTTTATTTTAACTCAACTTCAGAAACTCTTTTTTGTCTATTAAAACTTTGAGTCGACTAAAATAGATAATTGCATTTCAAAGTTCAAATTGTGTCAATAATTTAGAAGAATAAACAATCTACTGCAGTGTAAAGAGGGAGATGCAGCAAGGAGGTCTGGGCAAAGCTACGGCAAGCATGCTAGATTTCTATAGATATTCTTTTTTAATTGAACAAAGATACATAAAAAGCTTTTTTATCTGTTTCGAAAGAAAAATATTTGAATAAATTTTGGTCTGTTAAGGTATCTGAAGAACTTTGCAGTACGGTACACTTCGGATATAATAATCTGTTAAGATCACTGAACTCATTATTTATGAACTGTATTGCACCCAAAAAGCTAAAGTGAACCTAGCACAATATAACTCGTTAATTCTAGTGAAAATTTGGTACCATTCAATTCAATATATCGGAAGTTTACTCAATAATGAAGAATTCTAAAAATAAAAATATCAAAAATACTTACGTGAAGCATACAAAGTGAGTATTAACATCCTCATGTAAAGCTGGGGCTTCGCTTTGGCCCTCAGCTGCAGCCGCTTTGTGGGTTTCTTCCAATTCAGAATCCTCCTCAAGAATTTCAGCAACTTTGTCAGCCGATTGGCCTTGAGTTCGAATCAGAAAATGGCTTAAAAATGAATCCTTACGTACAGCGTCAGGTACCTATTTACGTATATGATCATTTACAAGATCAAAACACTAAAATTCAGTGAAATGATGAAAATTTTACGTATGTATGATGTAATTTTACGTTGATATTATGCTGGATATGTGATATTTACTCCACACTAGAAAAATTAATTTTGAGTATAGGACTAAGTTTGTCACGTATTGTTAAAAATTATGTTACATGAAACCTTTCGTGTCATAGTAAAGAAAATATACAGCATGAAAATATTAGAAAATTTATATTTTTAAATCTCAAGTTAATAAACTGGGAAATTGATTAGACTATTTTTCATAGAAACAATACATACAAATCTCACTTCATCTAAAAATAGAACTTAAGGTAATACCAACAAAAATAGCGTATTATGAAGAAAAACAGTATGAACTTTGCAAATCTTTTTGTATGTATTTAATAATGAAAAATAATTTAAGAGAAGTTGATATGACTTGACATTACCCCAAGACAACTCTTTATATTTCACATTGTCTATTCATTTACAGCATATTAAATAAACCATAAAAACGACATACAAAATTACTTGTCCAAGTGATTGTCAGTTAAATGGTGGGAGGATAAGGCCAGAACAGGTCTGTGATAAAAATTAAGATCTAGCAAAATAAGGGAGATGCCAGAAAGTGATCCTCTAATATGATTTAACTATAAATTTATCAAATAACTTAAATTGAAAAGCTAGATACCAATATGATGAAAATTTTCAATTTAATAACTTTTACCATTTTTCAACATATCATCATTAATACGCATCCACTATTGAAAATCTCCATAATTAAAATGACTACTAACAAGTTATTCTATTCTAAAAAACTAGCCAAACAATAATCCAAATACCCTTTCAAGAAAGTAAATCGCTTACGATGGAATGAATACTCTGACAGAAAAAGGAAAATATATTCATTTATATAGTTAAAATACAGCGTAGCTTCTGAACAGTTAGAACATAAAATTTGAATATTTCAACTTTTTTTCAATTTTCATTATGAACCACATATTCACTTTGTTTGAAGCATTCCCAATAGCATGAAGCAGGCCCACTGTGCCGCAAGCGTTACCAACTGTTTGTTTCATGTAGTAGACATTTGGGCTCACAACCTAGGTAAAATTTATGAGAAGTGAAAATAAAATTTGATAGAACACAGCATTAACATTTATGGACCTAGCGCCCTAGCTTGCATCTATAAACTATTTAATAGTCAACAGAATGAAATCCTTTACTTTGAAAATTCAACTTTGTTCCCCAACATAGTAAACAGAATATGCATATAAATTCCCAATAGTATGAAAATTTGATCAACCATATTCAGTATTGCTCAAATAGAACATATTACAAACTGACAATTGTGTAAGATATGCAAAAAAATTAAATTTTTGCAATAAAGCTATAGAGAATGTTTCGGAAATGGAATAAATACTTTGCTTCATGGCTTAAATTATCATTTCTTTATTTTGTAGTTTAAACCATTTCAGACAATAATACCATCTCGAATTAAAAGAGTTGAGTCCCTCGCTCAAATTCTTTCAACTAGAAAAATGGGAACAACATGAAAAAAGGCAAACACATTGTGCATACCTGACCATGTTCTTTGATTTGATCAGATTCTTCTTTTCTATGAGCTTCAGAAGAATCTTTAACAGGAAAAAGCATAAGGACTGCAAGGACTGGACCTGGAACCATAGCTAATGCCCATTCCTCAGTGCTCAGTACGTCGACAAATGCATACTGGTTCGTTTCGAAACCAAGTTTATCTATATATCGATTCATAACGTCTGGATTGGACTCCAGAGGAAACCATTTCTTCCTGCTTTTTCGTGTAGATTCTGCGTTATCGGACATTGAGAATCAGTTTAGATAATCTATCAAGATTTTCCGGTGAAAAAAAACTAATGTGCTGTATTAAAACCTTGCATTAATGTAAAGATTTTCTGCAGATTAAAGACGATTTTATTCTATTAAAATCATTCTTTCTAAATATTTGATCTGAACAAGGTAGCGGTAAAACTGAATCATCACTATTGTAGTCTCAAATAGACTTTCTTTTTATAGTACCCGTAACAAAATCTTGTAACCCTACATAAATTCTGCAGAATGTTCTACAGAATAATTACTAGGAATTCTGCCATATTTAAATGAATAATACACTATACTTCAGCTGCTAATAGCAACTTCACCTGCTTTGCTGTCAGCTACAGACAGCATGTGTGATTTCATGAAACTTCTACTACTTCCGCTTCAGCCACATTGACTTCATCAATCACGTTTCATCTTCTGAATACCTGAGGCTTTTGCTGTCCTCTGGCATGGTAGAGGAATTAGATATAGGATGTCGATTGCCGCTGACACATTGCTGTCCCCTGGCATGGCAGAGGAATAAAATGTAAGATGTTGTTAGGAACATAAAACACAACTAAGCACAAGAAACTGTGTCAGGAATGCAAAATACAATGCACAAGTCAGTAAATGTAATGCACATGTTTCATTCTTGTTCATTGTATTTTGCGTTCCTGACACTGGTAGAAATATGTGTATTTATCATGCACTAACTGTGTTGATAGAAGTGAGCTAACTTCATCAACACAACAAAACATGAAACCCTACTAGAATCTGTGTAGCCAATTTGGAACGTCATAAATGAACACTGACCACAGCTATGAAAACAGAATTAATCCCTAAGGGAGTTAATTCCTAACAGATGTTGATCGCTGCTGACACGTTGCAGCCCCAGACACTACATGAATTTAAGTTGTTTTGACAAACTCACAACTATCAGGACTGCTTCCTGGTCTCAGAGTCAAGAAGACCCTGCATCTTGGTGTGGCAGCAGCAGGATAGTTTGGATGCATGGAATTTGTGGTCCACAGTGTTCCCCTTGAAGCTGACCATCTTACATAGACCAGATGTTGGCACTGCGGATCTGCTCTATCCAGCAAAATGAAAGTGAGCACCTCCCCCACACAATGATCATGTTCTTGAACCCTCTTAGAGACTAGCCATCAGTTTCTCAAAGGCTTTTTGGCAACTGATGCAAGTCTTCCACCTCAAACACTTGAAGCACTGAGTGTTATAGAAGGCCATGACCATTGTGAGATTGGTGAGTACATGGCAAGCATGTCCTTTAAAATACTCTAGATAGATTGTCTTGGCAATCTTCATCTGGGTGTTGAATGCTGCTATGAATAGAGCTTTGCTGGTCTACAGCTTGGTGACCTTGTTTTGGTGCATACACCCTGCTTTTTGGTAGAACTTCTATTTCCCACATTGAAGGAATTCATGCTTGACATTGCAAGGAGCAGGAAATTGTAGCAACTCTATGATGGCCTGGTCATACACAACTGCTGTGAAGATAGAGTTTTGCCCAGGATTGACTGCCACTATTAGGACTTAAGTAGATATAGTAGCACAGGTTTGAATCAAGCAACAGTTCTTAACTCTTTCAGTATTGGGACAAATGCATTGTTGCATGTTTTGTAGTAAATATTCACAATTAGTACTAAATTGATAGTAGTAACAGTAATAGTCCGGATGCTAGTGTAATTTGACTTAATTTGTGTAGTTTATTTTGTATTGTGTTGTTTTCGCTCAGTGGCAGAAACAGCAACACTAAATAATACGTGTTTCCTGTTAACCCTTTCTTGTTTTGCACCAAAACTCCTCACTGGTATTTCAAATTTTGTCCTTGCTCTGTGTATACTTTTGCTAGGTTAGTTCTGGCCTTTTCCCCCTGAACACGTTTAATAAACCAGTTCCTTACACCATGCAACTGGCAGACTCAAACAGCTTGTGCACATGTGCCTTCTTTTCTGTCACTTTCTTTGCAGCATACTTGGGTCTTGACACAATGAGAATGGTGCTCAATCCATCTGTTGACCTGAAACATTTCAAAGCCATTGCATTTGGAGCATGTCACTTGGCTCATGTTAAACTAGTAGCTCCACAGATCATGTTCTCAAAGTTGCATGCTCATCTTTAGGTACTTGTGCAGGTCTGCTAGCACTGTGCTGTTGATCATGATATTGAGCCTCAGCTTCTTCTGTGAGAGGAGGATGAATAACTTGAATATTCTCTTACCCTTCTTGTCCAAGATTTGCTGCTAGTTTTAGGTCTCAAGGTGTTGAAGGATGGTACAAAAGAAGGGCAGGAATACTTGATGCTGCTTCTTGACTTGGAGCAAACAAGGGTCAATGCAGGCTTATCCCTGATTATACAAGGGTTACAACTAGATTAACTCAGCAGGAGAGATAAGATACTGTTTCTTCCAAAAGCAAGTGTACCTTACAACAATACTGTTAGGAATCAATATATTAAAGACTATGCATATAACCAATAACAAATATCACCAGAAACCCAAAGAAGACACAAAGCCAATAATGTATTAATCCCTATTCATGTGTTGCCAAGAATGAATCTTGTCAACACAATACTACTTAAGTGTACATGCACATGAGAACACACTTATGAGAACATACTTATGAGAACACACTTATGAGAACATACTTATGAGAACATACTAATGAGAACGTACTTCACAAGAATACACATATTAGACGAATTAAGTTGATAGAGTCACAGTTCAGTAACAGATCACGGCGAAACAGATCAGACCCTGACAAATACCTGCTACTGAGAATGACTCTGCTGGCCCACATGAGTGATGAAACCATGCTTTTGATGTGCGACTCATTACCTACAAAGTAGGATGTACTTGTGACCTTCAAATGTTACTTGATCTTCAGTCAAAAACAACGGATGATCATATTAGTCAGAGTGAGTTCTGTGCTGACTCCAAAGTCTTATGTGCCTGCTGGGCAACAGTTATATGCATCCGCATCATACATGATAACCTTCCTGAGATTTCATAACCTTCCAGGTGCAGCATCTGGTACTGCCTGAGAGTTTCCACAGGAGTAGGGTGATGGTGCTTGCACGTCCTACTGCTACTGAGATTTACAGAGGATATGGTGAACTGATTGAAGAATGTATAGTCCATATTTAGCAGCTGCTTGCCTCCTTTGAGGAGAAAGTTTGCATGGAAGGAGGTAAGGAGTAACACTTTGCATGGAAGGAGGTAAGGAGTAACACTTTGCATACAATGAGGCTGCAGTTGGAGATAAACTGCTAGAGCAACTTATATACTGTATCATCTCTGCAAAGTTTAGTCATTCCTGTCTTGACGGTGGTAAAGATTTATTTCTTTTGACGCATCTTTTGATCCCCAAATGTGGGGTTAGCACTACATTCTTTACAAATCTCTGTTAGAAATGGAAAATGCAACAGATGTTAAATATAAGCTTGTGTAAAGGAAAACAAGGGCAAAATAGCAAAACAAAATGGGATTAGATATAATATATATTAACAAATGGGTATTTTGACTTCAACAAAAGGCAGAGTGCTTGCTGCATGTGCAGATCCTACTAAGAAGAAACTATTAGATAATTGAAGGAAAGAAATAGTAGAAAGAAAACACAATTAAAATATATTATAAATCAAAGCAGATGACCAACAACTACAGTTACTCAGCAACAGTGCCAGGAAAACCAGCGTACAGTGCGTATTGTGACAATATAGAAGGGCAAAAAGAAATTACTTAATTGTAACAATGTCATACAGGCCACATAGGGGTATCCTTGCAGGCCGCATACAACATTTTATGAAATTGCAAACTATATTGTTGGCCTCAGAAGATGTTACAAAATAACTTTGGTGAAATGATGGGTTAATTGGGGTAACATATAAATAAAAAAGATTCCGGGTACTAGAGCAGTAAATATCCCAACAGAAACTCTTATGAGTTGCTCAGTAGTTGAAAAGCAGTAAGATGATGAGAATGTTTACATTTGCAGAAGGTCAGTTAGAATTCCTGGATGCAAGTGTAAATAAAAAGAAATGATGGTCAGTAAAGTATTTGGTGAGATTTTAATTGGTTTAAAGTTCTCCTTCAGGCTAATAGAATTTTTATATGATAAAAAAGAATTTTATACTGCTCTGAACTGTCCTGATAGAGTATCTTGTAAAATCAAGCAAACAGTATGGAGCAAAATGTAAATTGTTCAGTTGGTTTGGTGAAGTATGACAAAACTCTTCCGATGAAAAATGCAAACCAGGAAAAAATAAATGAATTGGTGTAAGCTGAATGGTGGAATTGACAAAATTACAGCCAGTTAAATAGATATGTCCAAATTCAGCCAATTCAGGTAAAAATGATTAATACAGATCAGGTAGGAATTGAATTGAGCTGAAGTTGCTGAAACAGAATGTATAGACAATTTATTTTAAATAGAACATATGTGCAGCTAGTTACCCTGAATGGAACTATACTCCTAAAGAAATAAAATGAACACAGACATTGTATACTAGCTACAGCAGTAATTAATAAAGCAAATAATGCTGACACATCATAAAAGCTACCTCATTAAGTGCATGTATGGTTTTTTTTGTGATCTTCTTGCCTTTCTTTGAAGCCTTCCACCTTTTCATCCTTGCACTCATTGTAAAAATATGTGGACTCCTTGTATATGATTTTGTCATTGTGAAACAGGTATAAGATGATCATTCTCCTATATGCTACATCATGTTCCTGGTCTAAACAAGTGTGAACCTGATTGATTGTTTGTTTATGTTTTTCCTAAGAAAATCATGCATCAGAGGTGCCAATACATCCTTTTCATAATCTACAGGTCTCCCTTTTGGCAGCTCAACTTTGAAATTATACTTTTATCCGTGTTTTACAGTGTGCTTACTGACTTTCAAAACCTCTGCAATGTCTCTAGCACTTCTACCTTGTTCAGTGAGCTTTTGCACAACATCACACATTTTCTTCTGACCATGCTTGTCCTGGTACACTACGTCTATTGCCACTATGTTTAAGAACAGAAAAGATCAAGAAAGAATAACTGAGCATGCTAAAAATGTTGTTTGATAAAAGAATAGCTTTGAACATACTGGTCAAAAATTCTTTTTTTAGTTATTCTATAATTCTTTTATGCACAAGGTAGCATCTTTTTGGTTCTGATAATAAATAAAATTTCTATGCTAAAGGTCTTAGAACTTGCTGATCATTGCAGAAATTGATAGGATATTTACTGCTCTAGTATCCAAATTCTACTCAATTTACATGTTACCCCAATCTATACATCTTTTCACAAATTGTTATTTTGTAACGTCTTTTAAGTTCAACAATTTAATTGTAATTTCAAAAGATATTTCTTGCGGCCCACAAGGTTACTGTCAGGATCTGGTCAGGAACAGGGTTCAAAGCAAACAGAGCAACTTTCAAGATTCAGATTTGACAGAAAGGCTCCAAACAAAATTCAAACAAACAAAAAACAGGGACCAAAATATAACAATATATATATATATTAAGTGAAGGCTGTTCAGAAGTCTTGGAGCACAATAGGTATATTACAGATACAAGAGTGAACTAGTTTTCAGTAGTTCCTTAATTTGGAACAATCAAAATACAAAAAGAACAAACTTTCATATAGAACAAATACTACTCAATAGGAGCAGCTGACTTATGCACATACAAATTATTCATACATATGAACCTTGTAAATACGGTCCTAACAGTTACCCTCATGCAGCCCATATGATATTGTTACAATTAATAATCTCTCTTCACTCTTCTATATTATCACAATACGCGCTGTACGCTGGTTTTCCTGGCGCTGTTGCTGAGTGATTATAGTTGTCGGTCACCCGCTATCATCAATAATATATCATGTTCGTGTAATCTTTTCTCTTTTTTTCCTTTCCTTCAGTTCTTTCATAGAAATATCTATTCTAAACATAAACTTATTTATTCCTGTAAATTTAAACATCATGCTAAGGTTTCAGAGTAAATAATTAATTGTAAGAAAGTCCTTGAAACTAGCATAATCATTAAGTACAAACCAAATTTTGTTTACTAAGTTTCAATTTCAAAAATAAAAATAATCCTGTTACTTATTTTACAATCCATTCAAATAATATTGGTTGCTAGAAAGTTTTCCAAACTTTTGTGTGTTTTGGCAATAAAAAATCTTGCATACAATATGGCATCACTTTATAATGTAATCTGATATATCATGTTTTACTTAAATTGAATAGTAATAAAATGCAGTTACTATATTTGCAGCACATCATGGACATGAGTCATTTCCAAACTTCATCTCAATATATCCCTAGAAAAGTTTTGGAACAGAACAGCCGACAGTAATGATCATAACAATCCATGTTTAGTGTTAGGACCTGACCAGTTATAGTTGCACGTACATAACTGATACATAGTCCATTTGTATTGACAATTCTTAAGGATTTGTACTAGAGATTCAAGTGCATATATTATTTTGTAGTTTGGTAAATGCCAATTGCATATGTCTGGTATTAGCCGATTGCTGGTATTACATTTTACTTTCAATGCTCAGTGTTGAAGATGTCTATAATAAAGTACACATTTCCTTGCTTAATCTATTGTTGCCTGATTACCTAGTATTATTCCCTTTTCTTTGTTCCATATTGGATAAACCTTTGCCAGTATCTAACCATTTATTCTATTACTTACCTTTGCTTCGGCATGTGCCTGACATGTAGTCATTCATTTTTAAAAAATACTAAATAGATGCAAGCCTATATTTTTTCAGTTATTTGAGTTTTTATCACAAATCTGTCGATAGTTTCTTATTTTTTATGTTCAAATGTATTATTCACCAAGTAAGTTCAAAGTCTTCTGAAAATACCTTATTAATTTGTTTTTGTATGAAAATTTACTGAAAGCCACATTTTTTTGTCCAAAGGCACTTCTAAATTTATTTCATTTTGTTGATACACTAGGAGCTTGTAATACAAACAGACATTTGAGCATAAATCATACAGTATATATTACTGCGTTGCTAGAAGTGAACTCTAGTAATG